>JAWMAG010000129.1:605000-912548 GCA_037013455.1 Ceratitis rosa
AATGCTAACCACTCGGCTATCACGGGCGAGTATATATTAGGTGTAGTAAAAAGTAATCCATTATTTATGCAAAAAATTAAATTGTTTAATCTTTTCTTTTCGTATCCAGCCTTATTCCAATGGTTCCAAATGGTTTTTGTGCAATCTTTAGCTCTTGGGCAATCGAAACAGTGCTTACATGACTGTCGGACTCGGCAATGTTAATGATTTTATCGACATTTTTGACAATTGGCCTTTCACTCCGTGAAGCAGTTTTAACATCAAAATTACCGGAATGAAACCGAAATTGTGCATGATTGACAGTAACAGTATCAGGATTACAAGTGCTATTCATATTTTCAACCGCCTGGCTTGCGTTTTCGTCCATATCGAAGTAAAATAGGTATAGCGTATTTTCTTTTTGCTAGAGTCCATCAATTAACCACAAATCTGCCAGAAAAGCTTTTTTAGTACGAAATGCCATTTTATAACGCCATCTAGAGGAACCCGATCGGACTTATACAACGCAAGATACAGACAAATAACGCCATCTATTGGAAAAATAATGAATTTCTTTACACCTAATATAATTGCCCGTAAATAAAGAAAAAAACATCGATGTGATCGAACGTAATTAAATGAGGAGATTGAAGAGGAAGAAAATTATAACTATGCATAGGTTAAAAGTAATACTAGGTAAATTTAGATATATGCACATGCATAAGAAGAAATCGACGGATATTGCTTGGACATAGTACAATCGCGAAAATTTCTATGCACCTAAGATTAGTTATTGAGAGTTAGGCTATTTTAGCATTTAAATTTCAGATATAGGTAGCTACTTTTATAATAACCAAAAATATGAAATAAAATATTTAAAAAAAAAAATAGCTAATTATGTGGTCTTAATGCTCCATTGTTTTTTGACTGTTGCCTGATTCTCACACACTGTACCCTGTTCCAGAAATATGTATATCTGTGAGAAGTTAAAGACGCAAATGTTGTGGGCATCAATAAGTGTGAAAGATGCATATCCTTAACACTAGATTTACCAGACCAGTCATTTTGACTGGTCGTGCAATTTCAATTCAAAATTCCTATTACATATAACATTTGCTTTCCGAAATGATGTTATGACTTTTGTAGCTATAAGTAGAGAATGCATTTTCTGAACTTAATGTTACTTTATATATATTAGTAACAAATATATTTTTTGTTATTGACATTTATACCAAAACCAGTCAAAATGACTGGTGCATGTTTCTACGAAGAAATGTATGATTTCGGGAGAATCATGAGACCGATGCAATACAATGTATAGCGCCCATGCGTTATTTGTTCGTTCCGTTATCGGCATTTAGCCGATTACGGCGATTACGGCAGGTTTACGAGATTTCTTACTTCATAAATGCACGAGGCACGAACAGTCTCGTTTCGAGCTTCGTTCAACACACGAAATAAAATCTTAGTCCAAGCGATCTCCAAGCCCCTAAAAATGTCAAAACGAATAAAAGTTTCTACATATTTAGAAAATGCAACCAGCATACCTCTGGAATGTTCAGATGTAGAAAGTGAATTATATGATAGCGACAGTGAATTTTTAGACAGACAAATTGATCCACAAAGCAGTGATGATAACAGTGCTATTGTCGAGAGTAGTGATGAGGAAATTTCTGATGAAAACAATATAAATCAGTCAAGTGACGGTGACTGCGAAAATATTCCAAACAAGCGAAGGAGACGATACATGCGATTCCCTTCCAGTTCTGAAGACGAAGGTGGAAGCACCGTACCAAATCAGCAAACTGAAATTGCTTCAGACGGAACTATTTGGACGAGAATTGAAGAAGGAGGTGTTGCCGGTAGACTACCAGTTCATAGTGCTTTCAAAGATCTACACGGGCCAACAGCACATGCTAAAAGAAACATTATGAACGGGAGTCTAAGTAGTGCGTTCCTATTACTGATTGACAACCATATTTTGGAACATATACGAATTTGTACAGAGTTAGAAGGCTCTCGAGTTTTGGGGAAAAAATGGACAATTACGCAAGGAAAATTTAAGGCATTTCTTGCAATACTGTACGCACGTGAGGCGTAGGAAGTAAACACTTTGAGGCTTCAATATTTGTGGAACAACAAGTGGAATCTACATATGTAGAAATTGTGAACAAACTGTAAACAATTAAATGTTTTATTATTTCACAATATCTATAAATCCATTTATCCATTACAAATAATATTGTTCAACTTTTTTTGTCATTTTTCGAGTGAACAAAGACTGGAAACCACAATAACCATTTTTTCTTATACACCAGTCATTTTGACTGGTTTTGGTTGAAATAGGTATATCTAAATAGCTGGTAAATCTAGTGTTAATAAAACGAAGGGAGGACCTTTTGCTTTTATGAGAAGACTGGCGGCCTAAAAAATGTTTAAGGAAAATTTTAAATGTAAATATATATGGGTGTGTGTGTGTTTATATTTCAATGTACATCGCGCATTTATTTTGATTTAAGAAAAGATGTAATTTTTGCTTACCTCTGATTCCGTGTTTTTTGCGACAAAGCGGTAGATTAATCTGGCTTACGTTTTTTTTTGCTCAAGCAAAAAATTTAACCTCCTCTTCGCCAGTAAAATAGCTGGTAATGACGATGTGATTCATAATGCCCCTTCACAGAAACATCCGTTTAAATGTACTCTATTTGGCAACTGCTTTATAAAGCAGCGAAGGGTAGCACGGTTTCAAACCTCTTGCCGAAAAGCAGGCTATACCTTTTTTCAGTCACTCTACATTCATACGTTTGCACACACATACTTTACCTATACATTAATACTAGGCGCAATGCTGTCGTTACGGGCTGCCGATGTTGTCTGCAATATGGAACGTATGCGTAAAAAGGGTGTTTATAACGCAGCCTAAAGTTTTTATCTTTATCGTCCAATGTAAGGCCTCGACCCACGACCTAAAACCGGGCTTGTCGTCTCTTAGTTTGGTTGTTCGTAAGTGTCATTGTCTTTCTGTGCGTAATAAGGCTATGTCGCGGATCACCACCATTTTTATTTTCATTGTCACTGTCATTATACAATATATCTACATATATAAAAATTAATGCCAACTTTTCGTTGTAGTTTTATAGGTAACTCAAGAACGGGCAAAGCTACCCAAAACAAATTTTTAGGCTTTGTTCGGCCTTTTTAGTGGATGATTTATGTATTTGCACACAATCGCTCCAGCGGTTCTTTATTTATCTAATTTTTTGCAACAAATGAATTTAAGCTTTTTTAAGATGGAGATTGTGTTGTCAACATTGGAAAAAGTTTCAGTGACCTTTTGCTAAGATTAACAGGAAGACTACACTTCTCTATGGGAAGTGGACCAGGGACTCACCTATTCGTTGTTCAGTTCAAGAATATAAAAACACAGAGTTTAATGTTACCGTTGAGAACATCAAAGAAAATGGGCTACTAGTCCTATAAGCCGCAACAAAGATATCACAGCGGTTAAGTGTATTTTGTCATGTTAAAAAATAAATGGGGATGGGGCCATGTGCAGAAGTGAGAAAAGTTTTAACCGCCATATACCTGGGAGTGGCCAGAAACGATTATTTTTCAAATGGTTCAAGCAGCTTACGACTTCCGGTCTTAGACCACGTATCCTCTAGGTAGGACGGGAGAAGGTGAGTCCATGTGAAATTTACTACAGCGGCCATATAAAGGAGCCCAAACTTGGTGTCGGATTCGTGGTGGGAGAGAGACTCCGTCGCCGAGTACTGGCAATCACTCCGGTGGAAGAACGTTTCGCCACAATCTGCATCAAAACGAAATTTTATAACACCACGCTGCTTTGCACACACGCCCCGATGGAAGGGAAGGACGATGTGACCAAGGATACCTTTTACGAGCACCTCGAACGCAGCTATAAGCGCGGCTCCCCCACGACGTCAAAGTAATGCTTGGCGACTTCAACGCTAGGGTTAGCAAAGAAGGTGTTTTTGGAACAACAGTTTGAAAATTCAGCCTCCATGACGAAACATCCCCAAATGGGTTGAGGCTGGTCGACTTCGCCGGGGCCCGAAAGGTGGTTCTCAATAGCACTAGATTCCAGCACAAACAAATTTTCTAAGCGACTTGGCTGTCTCCAGATCGAAAAACTCTCCACCAAATCGATCATGTTGTGATTGTTGGCATGTATCCAGTGTTTTACACGTGCGTGCGTTCTGAGGTCCTAATACCGACTCGGATCACTATCTTGTCGCAGCGAAGATACGCACCCGCCTCTGTGTATCGAAGAACACCTGTCAACAAACACAAGGTAAGCGACGGCAGTGTTTATTCTTACAAAGTGATATCTGTGTCGCTACATTGGTGACCCCGACGTGATCTGATATAAACAGGCGGCGCGATATTACTGAGGGAGAGTCTTTGACCGCTTCTACTGTCCCTCTTTGAGTTTTCCTTTATGATAGCGGTAGATACTATCTGCTGACCGACGTGTGCGGCTATATGAAACGTTACGCCTATTACGATACGAGGTGTTTTTTCTAATTCGATTTCTTTGGTTCCTGAAGTTAAGCTCGTTGAATCGTTTCCGTAGCTCAGCTATTTCTAAGCATAATGAAAGTTCTTCCGAAACCGCAGCTATAGAGTTTGAAACGTTAGGCACCACTTCTTGTATGTTATCTGCCAATCATCTTAGACCTTCTAATGGTGCGTTGGTTTGTGCTGGGAGGCAAGTGCGTGTTTGGGGTGGAAGTTGGAAGTGGCAACACTGTGCTATGAAAACGTTGTCGGCACTTCTGGACACCAACTTCGTAGGTGTCGAAAAAGTTGTGATGTAGTACGATCACAAATTTCTTGGCCGTCTAAATATTGGAGTAATCTAGCGTCTTTCGGTTTCGTGAGGCGTTCGATAAGACATTGCTTTAAAGTTGTATAAGGCGTGATTGTAGCAGGACGTAAAATTACGTCTTCTACCTTTGCTGCTGATTACATATCAATTACCGATAGTGCGTGATTGTTCGTCAGTAAAAATCGAATTCTGGACTGCGCTTCTAGCTGGGCAAACCACAATGCTGAGCGTTCAGCTAAAAAAGGTGGTGCGCGTACTGAAACGTTCCCTGGAGTAGTTGTCGGCGATGCTGGCGATGAAATAGAATTTGATTGTGTCGGCATTTGATAAATGGAATGTATGGGAAGTGCTGTTTCGTTAGGTGTTTCCGTGGGATTCATAACGTTGCGTGTGGTATTTTGTACGGTGAAAGCGTAAAATCGGTAGCTGGTAACGAAATATATGGACGGGGTGATAGAACTTAGCCCAATAATACTTTAAAACTGAAGAATGTTGGTAAAATTTGTTTGATGCCGCAGATGCTCGCAGATAAAAATTTGATTTGAGAAATAATGAAAAAATCAATTTCACAAAATTTTTGCGTTCACAAGTTCGGAGTCACCAATTCGATATCCCGTTCAATCTATAGAAGATTTTGGTTCAAATCTTTATGGAAAATATATATTTTCTACCATAGATCTCGTCAGAGCATTTAATCAAATACTAGTAACTGAAAGCGGTATTCAGAAAACTACATTAATCAGTCCTTTCTGGTTATTTCAATTCCCATACGTGACGTTCGGTCTCTGAAATTCTGCACAAACGTTTCAGCGATTAACACTGTAACGGAGTTTTCCACTTGGCTGGGGTAAGCTCAGCCTGGCCAAGGGTTTCCTAAAGTAATAACACGCTGTGTTCGTTACAACAAATTTATTAGGTATAAACAATCTACCATATAGATACACGGTTTCTAATATATTATATTATATTTCTACGACAAGTATCTACTTTCTTTGTACTAGCCCTCGCTCCAGTCAGGTAATGAAACCCTCAGTGGAGTATAAATAAGTGTTCGTGAGGTGAAAACCCTCAGGTACATTACGTTTGCCGGTGGTGTTGATCCCACGGGCAAGTATGCCTAATGATAATACAGATACTACTTCTTTCGTATGAGCTGTGGAGGTGAAAACCCTCTACTAGCCCTCGTTCCAGTAAGGTGAAAACCCTCAGTGGAGTATAGATAAATGCTCGTGAGGTGAAAACCCTCAGGTGCACTACGTTTGCCGGTGGAGTTGATCCCACGGGCAAGTATACCTATCGACACGACAACACAAAGGCTACTTTATTTCCTTTACATTTTCGTCGCCTTTTATACTATTCTGCACGCAGGCAGAAAGTTATTTTATAATAACAATTTATTGCTGCGTACAGTTTTCCACTTATTCTATGTGTACCTATGTATGTGCATGCGAATAAATTCATGTTCGAACATACTTATAGGCTTTAGCGTATGTATATATGTATCTTACGTAACTCCATGTTTTAACCTGCAATAATTTAAGTATGTATGTTTATTTGTATAATAAATATATATATATATATATATGTACTATCTAGTTCAATGTGTTCATGCAAGTATATAAATTCAGTGTATGTATATGAAAATTTGATGTGTGTTGTGAGGTCTCCAAAAGCCCCGGATTTTGGTGTCCTTACAACACGTGATCTCCAGTTCCTATTTCCATATATCGATGACATTTTAGTCGCCTCAGGCATCGAGCAAGAACGCCTCAAGCCTCTTAAAATAATTTTCCAGCGCTTAGGAGACTATGGCCTCGTTACTAATGCTGCTAAATCAACTTTTGGTCAAAGCGAGGCGAAATATCTCGCTCATCACATATTAATCCTCTTCTTTTTCCTTACTGTCGTCGGCACCGCTTACGCGATTCTAACCGAATCAATTATAGCACGCCATTTATCCCTTCTTTTCGCCCTCTGGTGCCAATTGGAAACACCAAGTGAGACCAGGTCACTCTCCACCTGATCCTTCCCACGGAGTGGAGGTCTGCCTCTTCCTCTGCTTCCACCAGCGCGTACTGCATCGAATACTTTTAAAGGTGGAGTGCTTTCATCCATTCGGACGACATGACCTAACCAGCGAAGCCGCTGTCTCTTCATTCCGTTTTCAATGCGCAAAGGACAAGAATTCGTTTGCGAAACTTTTCTCTCGAAGATTCCTAGAGCCGATCCATCAGATGTTGACATCGTCCACGCTTCTGCGCCATATAGTAGGACCGGTATAATGAGCGACTTGTTGAATTTGGTTTTCGTTCGCCAAGAAAGGCTTTTACTCTATTGCCTATTTAGTCCAAAGTAGCAGCTGTTAGCAAGAGTGATTCTGCGTTGTATTTACAGGCTGAAATTATTATTGGTGTTAATACTGGTCCCTAGATAGACGAAATTATCTGCGACCTCAGAGTTATGACTGTCAGCAGTGTCGTGGAGCCGGGAGCGACGACTGTTTGTTTGATGACAGGAGATATTTCGTCTCGCCCTCATTCACTACCAGGCCCATTCGTTTCGCCTCTTTATCAAGTCTGGAGAAAGCAGAACTAACGGCGCGATTGTTGAGGCCAATAATGTCGATATCATAGGCGTACGCCAGCAGCTGTACACTCTTATAGAAGATTGTGCTTTCTCTATTCAGCTCTGCAGCTCGTATTATTTTCTCCAGCAACAAGTTGATTCGTTTGGCTTGCTTTCATCCGACCTGATTAGTTTTTGTGACTTTTCCGAAATCCAATAGTTTCGTTTGCAGCTGTACGCAGGGAGTTTGCAATGCAGTCCCAATGTTTTCTTATGCCGGGTTGCTGCTGGGTGCTCTCAGAGGGCAAGTGTGCAAGTCGAGTTGAAAACCGCTCGGCAGTCTGCTGTGATTGCAGCTTTTGAACGTCGAACCTTCTTTGTGTTTGTTGACGGGCGTACTTCGATACACAGAGGCGCATGGGTATCTTCGCAGTAACAAGATAGTGATCCGAGTCGATGTTAGGACCTTGGAACGTATGCACATCTCACTGGATACATGTTTTCCGTCTATCACAACATGATCGATCTGGTTAAAAGTTTACCGATCTGGAGACAGCCAACTAGCTTAGTGATTGTTTTGTGCTGGAATCTAGTGCTACTGTCAACCATATTTCGGGCCCCGGCGAAGTCTATCAGCATCAGCCCTTTTGGAGATGTTTCGTCGTGGAGGCTGAATTTTCCGACAGTAGTACCAAAGATACCTTCTTTGCCCACCTTAGCGTTGAAGTCGCCAAGAACAATTTTGACGTCGTGGCGGGGCAGCGCTCATATGTGTGTTCGAGGCGTTCGTCAAAGGCATTTTTGGTCAAGTCATCCTTCTCTTCCGGCGGGGCGTGGGAGCAATTAAGGGACGGGACATTCCAGGTGCATAGCTAAAAACGGTATCCTTAAAACATTTGCGGAGGTCGTTATCAAAAAGGGGTTCTCTCGTCCGAGGCTTATTTAAATTTTTCATTGGATTTTTATGTGGTGGGGCCCAAACCCTACGCACAACCGCATGAGATTCGCCTTCTCACTTTAGCTCGCCTCCAAGCGGATGTTTGTTGGCTACCGAGTGGATACGTGGTCTAAGACCGGAGGTCGTGAGCTGCTTATACCATATGCAAAAGAATCGTTTCTGGCCACTCCCAGGTGAATAGCAGTCAAAAACTTTATTTACTTTCGTAAATTTCTGCACATGACCCCATCCCGTTGCAGGCACATCAGCTATCAATCGCCAAAGAAAACGACGCAGAGCTTCAACAATTCATCGCTAATCCAGCTCTATGCTGCAGTTAGAAAAACTAAAATTCCTAGAACGCAACGTCAGTCTATACTGTGATATTTCTTCAGGTATAGTCCATCCTTACGTCTCCTCGTCGCTGAGGAAAGCCATATTCGACTCGCTATCCTGGAGTACGTAGCTCGCAGAAACCAATAACGAGTAGTTACATTTGGCCGTCCATAAGCAAAGATTGATGCGATTGGGCAAGAGCTACTTGGCTGTCTCCAGATCGAAAAACTCTCAACCACATCAATCATATTGTAATTGACGGAAGACATATACCCAGTGTTTTAGACGTGTGTATCGACTCGAATTACCATCTTGTCGCAGCGAAGATACGGATCCGCCTTTGCGTATCGAAGAACGCCCGTTAACAAAAACAAGGACGTTGAAAAGCTGCAAACACAGCAGACTGGCGAGTGGGTTTCTACTCGACTTGCACACCTGCTCTCTGAGAGCACTTATCATCAACCCGGTGTAAGAGAACTGAGGGACAGCTTACAGCTGCAAACAAAACTATTGGATTTCGGAAAGGTCGCAAAAACAGTTGGTACGATGAGGACTGCCATGTCGCGGGGGAGAGAAAGCAGACTGCTACCGCACAACACGTGCGAGGTGGGATAGATACTGTTTAGGGCGGGAACAACTTTAAAATCAAACTTCACTTGGACTAGGTTTAAGTATAACTGGCTCCGCAATCTGTGGAGCGTTTATTTATATAAATTTGTAATATGAAAATTTCCATGCATGCATATGTGTACATAAGTATGTTAAATATTTTACATTAGTAGATTACCCACGAATAGATAATCTTATCTTATGTTTTAGTTTTATTGCTTTACATATTCATGATAAGAACATCAGTATACATAGGTGCATATGCAACAACACTTATGTTGTTGTAAAGGCATCAAGTATCAATATTCATATCATGAATATGTGTATATGGACATCTGTTTGTACTTTAATTTCTATTGCCTTGTGTCTATAAATGTCATACAGCATATGAATTTATGGCCATACATTTTAATTGCTGGCTTATCGTTTCGGAAAACTAAACATATTGCCCGCGTTAAAAGGCTTAGTCTTTTAAAGATGTATCTGATTATATATAATTTTAAACCGTTAAATTTAAATTATTTTTTTTTTTTTTTTTTTGTTAATAATTGATATCTATATATGTACATTTTGTGCCCTTTTTTTAATCTTATACATTATTTAGTTACTGACACATAAATACCATAATGTTATTATTTCTAAGCTAAACGCGGAAGAACAATCATATTAGGTATATGTGTTAACGATATTCTCCACATTTTCCTTGCTATCAGTATGATTACTATGATGATTATGATGATTTTTGCCCAGGATCCGGCGTTTGATGTGTAGTGCATTAGATGATGAAATTCGAAATCGATCGGAAACCCCATTAGACCTCGCGACCTTGGAATGTTTCCTATTTTAAACGTCTGCATTTCCCCTTTTATTTGTGGTTTCTCAAAAACTGGTAATTGTTGAGTCAAATTCACTTTTGGTATTCGGTAGTCTGCAATTGTTGTGTACGTATTGTAAGCCCATATATTGACATGCTCCGCTTTCAAATAGCAATTCGGTTTTAAACGTAAAATACCTTGCTCATGTAAGTTTACGCTTGATGTTTGGTTGTCGCAAATGATGTCAGCCGAAACTTTATCAGCAATTGAAAATAACCATGTATTTTCCGAATGCATCTGACTCCAATAATTGGTTCGAGGTAAGATGGTTAGTGCGCAATCTGTAGATAATTCTTTTTTGTTTATGAATAGCTGTATTTCACACTCCGCATCTTTTCCGATGTTGTACAGTGGATGTATTTGTGAACATAAAATTAATTTTTTCATTTTTTCGCAATGGTCGAAATTGTTATCAGCAAGACCATAGTA
The DNA here is from genome assembly GCA_037013455.1 of Ceratitis rosa. NCBI lineage: Eukaryota > Metazoa > Arthropoda > Insecta > Diptera > Tephritidae > Ceratitis > Ceratitis rosa. Next base: position 615,583 of record JAWMAG010000129.1, read on the forward strand.
CATTGATTTCTTGTCGTCGATTATAATGTGCTTGAGCGTAGTTTGGATTTTTACAAAATATTCTGAATGACTAATTGGGTATGTCAATACAGAGTATAATTGCAAGTTATTTTTGTTCATTAACGGAATTTTTATTTCAAATATTAACATCTCTTCCGTTGTACGAGTTGTTATTTTTGCTATTTTGGCCAGTTCGATTGGGTCGATATCTGGAAGCATTAAATGCTGATTGAGGTGAGTTTTAATTAACTTAATCTGCTCTTGAAATTTATGTAGCGGTAATAAATTTTCTAGGAATTTTCCTTTTGAATTCCAAATCATTCCTATAATATCTTGTTGCAGCTCTTCCTATGATGACATAGCCACTAAGGCCGATGTTACCATATTTGTCATTATATTTTGATCTATGTTCTTATTAAATGCAACTTTGAACATATAAATGGAATTGTTCAATAATTTGAAATTGTTCCAAATAATTTCATTTTGATGCCTCATTACATCTACAGTCATATCTTCAATCGAAGACTGGTTTTTAAAAAGTTCAGCCAAGTACTTTTCATTTTGGTAGCTTCTTTCAACCTTTTCTGATAGTTCCTCAGCATGTTCTTCATCCATTACTCCATACAGGGCATGCATCAGGCTTCCCATAAATGATAACGGAGCTGATCTTCTCAGTTTTTTAAACGTCGCTGATTTATTTAGTAGGATAATTTTATCCCTTCTTTCTATCCTTATAAACTTCGCTTCTAATTGTCTAATGGTGTCCGAATAGTAGAATTCATCTGCGGGGCGCTTCACCTTCTGCAACGCTGCCTTAGCTTCATCAACGGTGTTTTTGTATCGCCAATAGTCATTCAAATTTACGTGGACTATTATATCCCCGATGACTTGGTTAATCCGATTGTTCCCCGCGACTCAAATAAAATTCCTGACTTATCTTTAAATTTTTCTACAAAAATATTTTGTGTGCTAATACTGGGCAAAATTAACAAAAAAGAGAGAATTGTTAACAAACAGTTTTTATTTTTTATTCTATGTGATTGTCTATTTTTATTTTGTACATCTTTTTCCTTTAATTTTACGGTTTCTTCTTTAATAATTTTTTCTTCTGTAGGAAACGGACAAACATTGTGTATCGCTCTGGTCGATATGCCATTGCTGGTACGTACGTCTACTACTCTACATTTTCCGTCTTTACCGAGAATTGCCTTCTCTATTCTTCCCCTCCTCCAATTCATTGGAGAAACGTTTTCTTCTTTTAGAAGTACAAGTGTGTCTTTTTTAATATTTTCTGCTTGGTTTTTCCACTTAAACCTTTTTTGCAATTCACATAAATACTCATTGGACCATATTTTCCAAAATTCTAGAGTATTCTTTTCTACTGCCTTCCAGTGGTCACGTAACCCGTGATAGCATTTATTGTCATTATTATCAATAATTGTTACCATTGGTTCGCATATAATGAAATGACCAGGAGTTATTATATTTAAGTCGTTCGGATCATTGGAACAGGGTATTAGGGGTCGTGAATTTAAAATTGCTTCGATTTGTGCCATTAATGTACTGATTTCTTCAAAGGTCATTGTTCCTTCAGTTACTCTGAAGAAGTGTTTTTTGACACTTTTTACTGCTGCCTTCCATAATCCTCTCATGTGAGGCGATTTTGCTGGTATGTTGATCCAGTTAATTTGTCTTTCTGTAAATGAAAGTAAAATAGGATGCTTTGCTTCAAAAGGAAGCAAACTGTTTTCTATTCTACCTCCAACTCGAATTAAACCATCATTGTCCAAGAAGGGAGACAATGTAGGTATCTTGGAATTCGAGGGTACTACTTTATTTTTTTGTAGGTTTATAATTTCTTCTTTAAAGTGTTTGCTTTGTATGCTTTTTACAATTATATCTAGAGCTTTTTTTCTGTACTCTACCCAAGGTTTCGATTCCTTTTTCTTGCAAATTTGAGTAAATTTATATATTTGGGCAATTATATTTTGAAGGTTGTTAAAATTATTTTTGTGGTTTATTCTTTCCCACATTAAATTTTTATTTATTACTACCCCGACTTTTTTAATGTTTTTTATGTCTGGGATTTCATCGTCAAACATAATTTCTTTTATTTTAAAGTTATTTTCTATGGTGGAATCTGTGTAATAAAAAACTTGGTTAAACTTAACTTTTAGACTTTTTAAAACTTGCTTCACCAGATCAATAAGTAACACTGCTGCACATAATTCTAATCTGGGCAATATGTTAAAAATATCGTCTTGTAGTCTTGGACCTGTATATAATAATTCATTGAGAGAATTATTATTTGTTGTTTTGTATGACGCATCGAAAACCACACGTAATTTGGTTGAGCTACTTTCTGGCCGAAACACACAATGATGTGGTAGAAAATATTTATGTTTCAATTGATTGGCGTTATTTATTAATTCCATGTGGCCCAAGCTTAAATATTGGTCCATAAACTCCTGGTATTGTACTTTTAATTGTGTATCTTTATCTAATTTCCTTTCTAAAGCAAAAAATCGCCGTTTTGCTATTAACTCCGAATTACCTAGTTGAAGTGGATTAATTTTAAATGGCAATGCTACGGAAAACTTGTTATCTTTTGAAATTTTGAAATTTTTGTTAAAATGATATTCACAATTTTTCTCATCCTCTGTTAAATATCTTTTCTGTGTATCTATTTCTTCAAGTTCCCAAAATTTCCTTAATTGATTATCCAAGCTTTCGCTATGGTAGGCTAATACTCCACAATGATTTGAGTATAATTTAATATCTGCTCTACCTCCGGCTAGCCATCCTAGCACACTATTTTGAAGATTGTATTCTTGATTTTTTATTTTTATTTGACCACTCTTCAATAAAGAATGATAAATTTCTGCTCCAAGTAATATATCAATTTTGCTTGGTATATCCAATTCTGGATCAGCTAATTTTATTTTTGTAGGAATTTCTCCACGTTCTATTGGATGAGTGCATAAGTTCGTGCCCGATTTCAAGTGCAAACTAAAATTGAAATTTTTTGAAGAAAGCGCTTTTATTAATCAATTATGTATTCGCCATCATGTTCGGCAATTCACTCCCAACGTTCAACCAATTTACGGATGCCTGATTCATAGAAATCGCGCGGTTTCTCGTTGAAAAAGGTGTCAAGGTGGTTTTTGACGTCTTCCACATTTTTAAATTTTTTTCCATTCAAATTGTTCTGCAGCGATCGAAACAAATGAAGAAGGTGCAATGTCGGGTGAATATGGGGGATGCGGCATAATTTCCCAATTCATCTCCTTCAGTTTGGCCAGGGTCGGTTTTGCAACATGTGGCCTGGCGTTGTCATGATGGAAAAGAACTCCTTTGCGATTGGCCAAAATCGGACGTTTTTCATCAATTGCTTTCTTCAATTCGACCAATCGCTGACAATACTTGTTGGCAGTGAGCGTTTCTCCAGCTGGCAAGAGCTCAAAATAAATCACGCCACGGATATCCCACCAAATGCACAGCAGTACCTTCATCGGATGCAATCCACCTTTCGACATCGGTTCCGCCCCTTCGTGTGCCTGTTTCCATGTTCTTTTGCGTTGAACATTGTTGTACAGGACCCATTTTTCATCACCAATCACGAGCCGATCCAAAAAAGGTTCGTTTTTGATCCGTCGAAGCAAAGAAATTGCTGTTGACATACGGTCCACTTTGCTCTTTTCACTCAACTGATGTGGCACCCATGTATCGAGCTTCAAAGTGTACCCAACCTTTTTTAAACGACGAAACGCAGTTGATTTGTTGACGTTCAATTCACTGGCAACCTCTTCCGTCGAAATACGTGAGTTATTCGCAACAAAAGTCCTTAGAACATCGTCATCAAGCTCAGAAGGCCGTCCACTGCGAGGTTGATCTTCGAGGTTAAAATCTCCAGAACGAAATTTCGCGAACCATTTCTTTACTGTGCGGAGTGCTGGAGCACGGTCCAAATAAACTTCGCGAATATCTTTAGATGCAGCGCCCACTGTTTTTCCTTTGCGGAATTCGTATAACATAAATGACGCATATGATCTTTTTCGTTGTTCATCTTCCACGCGTCTTTTCACTAAGCAACTCAAATCAAAATGAAGTTATTTTATGCTTGATTTACAGTTCGGACTGTCACCTTTCCAACGATATATAATATGTATATATTTCTTTCACGAGCGCCACTCTCAAACGATTCGTACGGCATCCAGCGGAATCGGGCACGAACTTATGCACTCATCCAATATTTTAGTAGATGGCAATGGTGAAATAATTTTTTCCACTACTAATGCTTTAATGTGTGTTTCATATTCGGATACTTTCGACTTTATTTCAATTATTATCCGCTCCTGTGCTTTAGATATGTTTTGCCCAATACCTTCTAAAATACTTTTTTTATTTTCTCCTTTTATTTTTAGTCTATTTTTTAATTGCTTTGTTACTAAATTTACTTGCGATCCATTATCTATTAATTCCCTTGCATTAATGAATTTCCCTTCAAAATCCTTTATTTTAATTACGGCTGTTGATAAAAGGACCTATTTGTTTTCTTTTAAATTTACACTGCTCACTTTGCTAGCCACTGCATTTATATCTTTATGGAGTAACCAATGATGCTCCAAATTGCAAAACCGACAGTTTATGTAGCTGCAGTTTTTAAACACATGCCCACCGTTCAGACATTTTTTACAAATATTTTTGTTTTTTATTATATTCCATCTTTCTTTTATGGATAAACCTTGAAATTTCTTACACTGCTGCATTCCGCAGTTCATAATACAATTTGGTACTACTGAAATATTACCTTTTTTTGAATATTTACAGCTTTGTGTATTCTGTATTCACTTTGTTTTGCTTCTAATGCAAAAAATTCTTTTCCGAGAAATTGTGTTAATGAATCTAACCTCGGTAATTCTTTGGAGTCTTTTAAAGAAGATTCATATTTTGTTCTGAGAGAGTCCCCTTCGAAACAAGGAATATCAATTTGTGGAAGATTGAGGGGTCTTCCTCTTATTTTTTCTTCCACTTAATATTCATTTTTACTTTTATTTGGCATTGAGTTTAAGTTTTTCCTCAATTGCCTAAATTTACTTGTTAGTTCATCTTCTGCATGAACTTCAATATATTTTAAAAACAATTCTTTCGCCAGATCTGAACACTTATTTACTTCTTCTAGATTCCCTGTTCCAGCAAGAAGAGCTTCAAAGTTTTCTTCCAAATCACTTACGGCGAATTCGAATTTTATTTGGAGAACAGAATTCTTATTTTCACTATCCTTCATAGTTAAATTTTCAATATTTTTTATTTGCAGGGATTTTAACATCTCCTGACTTAATTTAATTAGCTCCCTAATTTTTGGAGCATATTTTTCCGTATAATACGGGTTCCGTGACATTGTTGCCGACGGTTGCCCTAATTCCCGATCATTATTTTCCAGCTGGTGGGACAGGTGAGTTATACGTTTTCCCCAGTCGTTAACCTGTTCCCTGGTCACAGGAGTTGCTTTGAGGCTTACTAACGCGTTATGTAAGCTCTCAATTTCACTTCCAATGGCCTGCTGTTCGAAAATTACTTTTTCCATTTTTAGAAAATTTTTTTTTTTTTTTTTTTTTTAAGTTGTTAATAATAATAAGTATTAAAAATATTTTTATTGTTATTTTTTAAATTTTTATTTTTAAGTATAACTGGCTCCGCAATCTGTGGAGCGTTTATTTATATAAATTTGTAATATGAAAATTTCCATGCATGCATATGTGTACATAAGTATGTTAAATATTTTACATTAGTAGATTACCCACGAATAGATAATCTTATCTTATGTTTTAGTTTTATTGCTTTACATATTCATGATAAGAACATCAGTATACATAGGTGCATATGCAACAACCCTTATGTTGTTGTAAAGGCATCAAGTATCAATATTCATATCATGAATATGTGTATATGGACATCTGTTTGTACTTTAATTTCTATTGCCTTGTGTCTATAAATGTCATACAGCATATGAATTTATGGCCATACATTTTAATTGCTGGCTTATCGTTTCGGAAAGCTAAACAGATACCGATCTCTGAATAGGGAGGCAAGACGCATTTGCAGGGAAAAAAAGAAAGAGGCAGAAATGCGTGAGTACGAGGAGCTTGAGAAGCTGGCCGACAAGGGAACGCTCGAAAATTCTATGAAAAGATGCAGCGACTTACGGAAGGCTTCAAAACTGGAGCAAACTCATGTAGACCCAAAGGGGTGAGCTAGTGACAGATGCCCAGAGTATACAGAATCTATGGAGGGAACACTTCTCCGGTCTGCTGAATGGCAGTGAAAATGAAACACCCGGAGATGGTGAACCGTAAAATCCAATTGATTCCGATGGAAAAGTTCTTGACTAGCAATCGAACGCCTAAAACGGCGGGGACCGATAGATTACCGGCAGATCTATTCAAATACGGCAGTGAAGAACTTATCTGGAACATGCATCAGCTTCTTTACAATATATGATCGGATGAAAGCATGCCAACAGCGAACACAACGATTTGAAAATGAGCCCTCTGCTCTTGTAGTCCCTTCTAGGACTACTTTACCAGCCCCTTCATGGGCTCAATCGCCGATTACCGCAACTCCTCCAGCTCCTTCTAGAGTCGAAACGCAAGACTTTACCGAAAATAGCGCTGCAAAGAAAGCAGTAATTCAAACGGGAATCGATCGCTACATTCTTGTGAAAAGGAAACGGTCACCCCAAAAAAATGGTGAACAAAATCAAACCAAAATTGTCAAAACTACAAGAGAAAAAGACAGCATGAGCAATAATCGATTTCAAATACTTTCTGATGCTGGTGATCAAGTGCGTGTGCAGAAAACGTCCAAGCCGCCGCCAATTTATCTTAGAGAAGCGAACTCTAGCAACCTTGTCAGCAAATAGATGGATCTAATTGGAAAAAATAACTTCCATGTAGTCCCAATTAAAAAGGGAAATATTCAGGAAGTGAAAGTGCAAACCTACGGAGAAGATAGCTATCGCAAGGTGGCAGATAATTTCGAAAAGGAAAAGAAGTCCTTTATACCTTCCAGCTCAAAAGTAGTCGTAGCTTAGCAGTCATCCTAAAGGGCATTGTACACAGTGTAAGTCCCTTGGAAATAGAAAGTGCCTTGAAAGAAGAAGGTTTCAGGGTTAGAAACGGTACATTAAAAATAAGGCTTACATACCTCAGCCAATGTTTAGGGTTGATATTGAGCCAGATTTCCAGCTCTTAAAAAAGGGAGAAGTTCATCCCATTTACAAACTGCGGTACCTTCTTCACCGTCGTATTTCCGTGGAAGAACCACATAAGCGAACAGGTCCTGTTCAGTGCCATAATTGTCAAGAATTTGGCCATACGAAGCGATATTGCACTTTACAAAGTATATGTGTCATTTGTGGAGATTTACACAGTTCAAAAGACTGTATGAAATCTAAAACAACCCCTGAGTCTAAAAATGTAGCAATTGCGGTGAAAATCACACCGCCAATTACAGGGGTTGTCCAATATATATTTCTCTAAAAGACAAGGGCAGTAAAAAGGCTTCTAGCAACTTTCCTGCCTCTCAGCCTCACCCTCAGCCTCAATCAAAAGCTACCGAAACAAAGCCTACTAATACCAACTTTATATCCTACGCCCAAGCTTTAAAAGGTGTACCTCAGCTCACAATGCAAGAAACGTCAATCCCGTCCGTTCCGTCTGTTAACTCACTTGAAAATACGCTAAACTGCTTTATACGCATGATGCAAGAACATATGACATCAATGCAAAGTATGATGCAAGATTTAATTCGAAATCAAAATCTCCTCCTTCAAGCGATATTGTCTAAGCCATGAACGACCTTAAGATATGTTATTGGAATGCCAACGGCTTTGTCCAACACAAAAATGAACTTCAACTCTTCTTAGAAAATCAAGCAATAGATATAATGATAATCTCCGAAACTCATTTGACCAAATTTAACAACTTCAATATTGATAAATTTTTGTTTTATGACACCAAACACCCTGAAGGGAAAGCGCGGTGGAACTGGAATACTTATCAGGCAAAAAATTAAACATTATATAATGGAAGAGTACTGTAAAGACTACCTTCACGCTACCTCAGTTCATATATACGATAATTCTGGTGGAATAAACATTTCCGCCATATGTTGTCCGCCCCGATACAACATATCAGAAACTCAATTTACTGATTTCTTCTATAAACTTGGTAAACGGTTTCTAATAGCAGGTGATTACAACGCAAAACATTCCTTCTGGAGATCTAGGTTAATATCTCCAAAGGGTAGAAATTTATATAAAGCCATTCAAAATAACGGTTTCGACGTTATATCTACCGGTCAGCCAACATACTGGCCAACTGATCTCAGCAAAACACCAGATTTGATTGACTTTGGAGTAACTTGTGGTATCAGTAGAGCACAAGTAAGCGTAAAACCCCTTTTCGACTTATCATCTGATCACTCGCCTTGTCTATGTTCCATTAACATAATTCCAGTTTTCAATGACTTACAGCTAGGCTTAACCAATAAATTTACAAATTGGCTTAAATACAGAAAATTCATTAGCGCGCATCTAAAATCAATAGCAGATGTCGACAATGCAGTTGATGGCTTTACAACATTACTTCTGTCATTGACTAAACTAAGAATTATATTTATTTTTCTACAACTACCTATGTAAACATTATAAAGGGTGGTTAAATTGTAAGGGCCGATGTTGAATGTGAACCACACCTAAACGCCAAGTTTTTTTCCGAATTTAATTTGACATTTCTCTATTTCAGACTTACTCAATTTGAACCATGGAGAGATACACAATCCAACAACGTGTTAAAGTTATCCAGACTTATTATGAAAATTTTCGAAGAAAATCATCTTCAGTGATGAGGCACTTTTTCAACTCAGTGGATTCGTCAATAAACAGAATTGCCGCATTTGGGCGAAAGAGAATCCAAGAGTGATTGTCGAAAAACCAATGCACCCACAAAGAGTGACTGTTTGGTGCGGTTTATGGGCTGGCGGCATCATCGGGCCGTATTTTTTCCAAAATGAGGCCGGTCAGGCAGTTACTGTGAATGGTGTTCGCTATCGTGAGATGAAAACGAATTTCTTATGGCCACAATTGGAAGATATGGATGTGGACGATATGTGGTTTCAGCAGGACGGTGCCACTTGCCACACAGCTAACGAAACAATGGCTCTTTTGCGCAACAAATTCAATGGCCGTGTTATCTCACGTAATGGCGATGTCAATTGGCCCCCAAGATCATGTGATTTGACACCGTTGGACTTTTTTCTCTGGGGTTATTTGAAAGAAAAGGTGTACGTCGATAAGCCAGCAACAATTCAAGAGCTAAAGGATGAGATAATTCGGCACATTAACGGCATAGAAACTCCATTATGCCTCAGCGTCATCGAAAATTTGGACCATCGTATGGAGGTGTGCCGCCGAGGTCGCGGCGCTCATTTGGCCGATATTTTGTTACATTCATAATTGAGTAATACCAATACATCATAATAAAATAAAATTTCAATAATTTCCTAAATAGTTTGTGTTTTATTCAAAATCAACATCGGCCCTTGAAAATTTAACCACCCTTTATAACCTGAGTAATTCTAAAACTTTAATATTTTTATTAATATGGCAACTTGTCAAACAGAACGAATTTTTCTGTTAAAAAACTGTAAATTTTAACGAAGCGTTAGTTTTCTTTAAAACTGTATACTATTTCTTTCGACTTCATTTTGAAGCGAACGTTTGAAGGAATCATACGAACAAGTAAGATCATTACTCAAATTAAATTCAATTTCATTTAAATGGAACTGTTTCAGACCATATATTTTTTGGAAATGGTGAAAAAATTACAACAATAGTTTTGGACGGTAGAAGTTATAGCTGCTATTTCGGAAACCACCACGTTTCCTCATCAGACTTCTTTTTCCAGACACCTTTTTGTTCGAATGGAATTCGAACTTGGGATGCCCACAGCACGAGCCAATGGTTATCCCATTAAGCTACATGTGTGCCGCTTTCACATATTGTTGTTTTTCACTTTTTTCCTTTTACCTACATATCCACGATCAAGTGCTCAGATATTCTGTAGCTGTAAACTTGACGCGATGTAGTTGTTTTTGCGAAGAATTTACCAACAAATATTTTAAAGCAACGCCTTTTTTATTATTGTTATTATTATTTCACCATTTCCAAAAAATATATGGTCTGAAACAGTTCCATTTAAATGAAAACCCAAAAACAATTCAACACAATAATGACCTGAAAAAGCATCTAGGAATTACGGAAGAGCCTTGCCGTGCGAATGAAATTTTCCAATAATAAAAAAGGCGTTGCTTTAAAATATTTGTTGGTAAATTCTTCGCAAAAACAACTACATCGCGTCAAGTTTACAGCTACAGAATATCTGAGCACTTGATCGTGGATATGTAGGTAAAAGGAAAAAAGTGAAAAACAACAATATGTGAAAGCGGCACACATGTAGCTTAATGGGATAACCATTGGCTCGTGCTGTGGGCATCCCAAGTTCGAATTCCATTCGAACAAAAAGGTGTCTGGAAAAAGAAGTCTGATGAGGAAACGTGGTGGTTTCCGAAATAGCAGCTATAACTTCTACCGTCCAAAACTATTGTTGTAATTTTTTCACCATTTCCAAAAAATATATGGTCTGAAACAGTTCCATTTAAATGAAAACCCAAAAACAATTCAACACAATAATGACCTGAAAAAGCATCTATAAATTCAATTTCGTTTAACTAATACCAATTGTAACTATTTTAGATATTAAAACGCTTTCTTTATTGTTACTCTTTTACAATAATAAATGTGTTAAAAATATACGTGTTTTCTTCGAACGTAAAAGTTGCAGCCGCAACATTTTTTAATATTTGTTCCGAGCTGACGCCGAGTGCCTCAAAAGCCACGCACGATCTCTCGTCTAACGCCATGGACACATCAGGTTGCAGCACCGAAATGAATTCCGTCAGCGATGGAGAAATGGATAGGACTCCTACCTTAACAGATAAGTCTATTTATGATTTAAAAAAACAAATTGAAGACCTGCAACGCTCATTAGCAGCGTCAGAAGAAGAAAAGGTAAATTTGTTGCAAACAATTGCTTTACAAGCGAAAAATTGTGCTGAAAATATCACTTCTGTAAGTGATGGCTCTGCCATCCGGACTGCCAAGTACGCAGTCAAATTATTTGCCACAATCAACTTCAACGCAACAGTCTTATACACGTAAAATACACGATCTGCCAGAATTTACTGGATCACCGGAAGAATGGCCGATGTTCTTTGCATCTTTTAAAGAATCAACAGCAATGTACATGTACACAAATTTAGAAAATTTATTCCGTTTGCAAAAGGCTCTAAAAGGGCCAGCCAGACAATGCGTGGAATCTTTGTTGATTCACCCATGAAGTATTAATGCAGCAATATCCACTCTAGAATTTCATTTTGGACGACCGCAGCTGCTTATACGTAGCCAAATAGCCAAGGCGAGAGCTTTTCCAGCTATAACCGGTGGAAAACTGACTGATATTATAGCGTTCAGTACAATGGTAAACAATCTAACAGCTTTCCCAGAAAACGCAGGTGCGGCTTCACATCTAACGAATCCTACTCTGCTGGATGAACTAATAAGCAAGCTGCCGATGAATAAACGTGAAGAATGGGCCCGGTATATTTTCTCTGCAAATATCAGTTTTCCAAGTATTCGTAATTTCAGTAACTGGTTGCAAGAAATCGCTATATTTATCTCTATCGCTGCAGATGTTATGCCTGTGAAAAGTTCGAACGCAAATGAACAGCTGTCTTCGAAATCGAATAAGGCAGTAAAACCAGTGTTAGTAGTGACGGAAAACAAATGTTCATTTTGCAAGAATTCACACAATTTAAACCAGTGCCAACAGTTTAAAGACCTTGAATGTAATGAGCGTTGGAAATTTGCGAAGTCAAATCATTTATGTTTCAGTTGTTTAAAATCCGGACACAGCTCTACCAATTGTAATTCTCGCCGCGAATGTGGAATTAACTCTTGCCGCAGAAGTCATAATCGGTTGTTGCACGAACAAGATAAAAAGGTGTCCGTTGGCAACCCGAGGTTAAGTTCGAACGTAGCAGAAGTTCGAAAGGCAACAGCTGATGCATCAAATGTCACAACTATATTTGAAAAAGAAATGAGCAAAAAGACATTATTTAAATTTCTACCCGTGGAAATCAAAGGATCATTGGGAAGTTGCAAAGTGATTGCGTTCATTGATGATGGCTCAAAAATATCCCTTATAGAAGAACAATTCGCTAAAGCCATTGGTTTGAAAGGACCAATCGATAAATTATCATTGCGATGGATAGGAGGAAAGACTACAAGCGAATTATCACAGCGATTGGATGTTGAAATTTCGGGTGTAAATAAAAACGCAAGATGAAAAATATAAGAAAAACAACAAAACTTGAACTACCAGCTCAGACGTTGAATCTCAATACTTTTATATCGAAGTATGCTAGGTTACAAAATTTACCAATCGATGATTATGTTGATGCTGTTCCGCAGATCCTCATCGGTATGCCGCATATATACTTGGTGCGCCCAGTGGAGGTTATAAATCTCGACGATTGTTTTTCTGTTCACAGGTCAAACTTAGGATGCACTAAATGATGACATTCAGAAGCAAGTAACAGAATATTTTTCTCTAGAAAGTTTTGGCATGAGACCTTTGCAGCCGGTCGTCTCTGAAGCAGATAAAAGAGCCGAAACAATTTTATCGGAGACCACTAAACATATTGGTGGTCACTATGAAACTGGTTTGTTGTGGCGAACTGATGAAATTCGTTTTTGTGAAAGTTATAGTATGGCGTTGCGTCGCCTAAAAACTATTGAAGCTAAGATTGCCAAATATAGTAGTTTTGAAAAGTGGTATAAAGACAAAATTAATGAATATGTAAACAAAGCATATGCCAAGAAGCTGTCGGTGACAGAAGCATTAGAATTAAAACCTCATACATGGTATATACCTCACTTTGCCGTTTGTAATCCAAACAAAGAAAATAAATTGCGTTTAGTTTTTGATGCTGCTGCATCCATAAACAATGTTTCTTTTAATTCACGTTTAATGAAAGGTCCAGATGATTACCAGCCGAAACTTTTACTGAGTATACTATTTAAATTTAGACAGGGTATCATTGGCGTATCTGCTGACATACGAGAAATGTTTCATCGAATTCAGATACGCAAAGAAGATCAGGACGCACAACGATTCCTCTGGCGTGATGGAGATACCACAAAGGAGCCAGACGTCTATATCATGAAAGTAATGATATTTGGTTCAGCTTGCTCACCATTTTCTGTGCAATTTGTGAAAAATATAAATGCATTAAAGTTTCACGAAAGTCATCCGAGAGCTACTAGAGCTATAATTGACTGCCACTACGTCGACGATTATGTTGATAGCTTCGATACGGTGGAAGATGCTATAAATGTTTCGAATGCGGTTAAAGAAATTCATAGTCATGCCGGATTTGAGTTGCGAGGATTTCAGTCTAACTCGGGGGAGCTTCGTAAGGCACTTGGAGATGGATCACCGCCGCTGACTCTCACTGATGGCACCAAGAGCCTTTGCCCCAACGACTTGCTAACGGAAAAGGTTCTGGGAATGTACTGGCGGCCATTAGATGACTCATTTTGTTTTTTACTTAAATTTACACGAGTACCAAATGATGTATTGACAGGAGAACGAAGACCAACGAAGGCTGAAGTGCTAAGCCTTACCATGTCCATATTTGATCCCTTCGGTTATTTGGCAAATGTTACAATAAAATCAAAAATTATTTTACAAGAGCTATGGCGTTTGAAAGTAGATTGGAGAAGTGCCATTCCAGAGGAGATTTACCACAAATGGTTTGACTGGTATACAGAGCTTGATAAGGCTAGAAATCTCACTATCCCCCGTTGCTATAATTTTCATTTTACTAACCCAGATACAAAGATTGATTTACATATTTTTGTGGATGCAAGCGAACTTGCCTATTCTGCTGTTGCGTACTGGCGGGTGAATTTTGAAGGCGAGGTTGGTGTATCCTTTATAGCCGGAAAATCTCGATGCAGTCCTATTAAGGTACTTTCGGTTCCACGTCTAGAATTGTTAGCTGCCGTATTGGGAGTTCGTTTGAAAGATGCTATTATAAGAAGTCATGATGTACAGCCTCAACTGATAACGTTTTGGTCTGACTCGAAAACTGTTCTCAGTTGGATCAGTTCAGATAGTCGTTGTTACAAGCAATTCGTAGCGCATAGAATCGCAGAAATTTTAGATTCTTCTAATGTCAATTGGTGGCGATGGATTCCTGGTATGCAGAATCCTGCAGATGATGCGACACGATTGAATGCACACATTGATGCAAATTCACGATGGATACGTGGTCCAGATTTCTTGAAGGAACCTGAGATGACTTGGCCAGGCCTCCCTAAAGGTATTCTGGAAAAGAGTGTAGATATAGAAAGACGCGCAAAGTGTGTCTTCGCAATGAATATCGGCGAAAATTTTGTAGATTTTGATAGATATTCGAAATATTATAAGCTGCTCAGAGTCATTTGTTGGGTAATTCATGCTGCACGGAAATTTAGTTCTGTGCATAAACAACGAGTTAAAGGTAATTTTATACCGCAATTAACTACAAAAGATATTGCTCAAGCTGAAAAAATTATCTGTCGCTATGTTCAAGAGAATACTTGGCCAAAGGAGATGAGTATGTTAGCAGGCAAAGAAAAGTTACCGAGAAATAGTGTCTTGTTTAATTTAACGCCTATAATTGATGAAGATGGCGTTTTGAGATTATCAGGGCGTATAGATAATGCGGATTGTGTACCTTTAGAAACGAAAAAGCCGATAATTTTGCCGTATAAACATTCATTATCCAAACTTATTGCAAGGCATTATCATGAAATTTATAGGCACCAAAACCATGAGTCAATTGTTTGTGCTATAAGAAGAAAATTTTGGATAATTAACGTACGTAATTTGGTCCGTTCAGCTAAAACAAATTGTCAAACATGTAAGAACAAAAATGCAAAACCTAAAACACCGCTTATGGGACAGATTCCAAAAGATCGACTCACTCCATTTGTTCGAGTATTCAGTTATACTGGTGTAGATTTCTTCGGGCCGTATATCGTAGCAGTTGGCCGTCGACGAGAGAAAAGATGGGGATGTCGTTTTACATGTTTAACCGTGCGCGCGGTTCATTTGGAATTAGCCAAGGACTTGTCCACTGATTCATTGATACTGTGCTTAAGGAATTTTATTAACAGGCGAGGTGTTCCTTTGAGAATGCGTAGCGATAGAGGTACAAATTTTGTAGGCGTGAGTAAAGAAGATTGGGTATTGGTAGAGAGAAGGTTGGTCGATGAAGGTGTCCGGCATGGGGTAGAATGGTTATTTAATGCACCTGTTAATCCATCAGCTGGAGGGGCATGGGAGCGTATGGTAGGCTGCGTTAAGAGAGTACTTTCATTCACTCTAAAGGCCAAGGTGCCACAAGTGGAAACCTTACAAAGTCTCTTGATCGAAGCCGAAAATCTAGTAAATTTTCGGCCGTTAACTCATTTACCGATAGACAATGAAGACGCTGAACCTTTGACACCTAATCATTTCTTACTGGGTTGTTCAAATGAGGTCCAAACACCAGTTGTAAAAGAAGGCGTTTGCTTACGTAAGCAATGGCAGATTCTTCAACAAATCAAGCAGACTTTTTGGAAGAGATGGGTGTTGGAATATCTTCCAACTCTTACACGAGAAGAACCGATGAAAGTTGGTGATGTTGTTCTAATATGCGACGAAAATTAGAGGCGTGGTGAGTGGAAGCGAGGTATCGTTGAGAAAATTTTTCTAGCGCGTGATGGACAAGTACGAACAGCGATTGTTAAAACTACAACTGGAAGTCTACGGAGACCTGCATCCAAATTAGCCGTGTTGGACGTCGTTGGTGAATCTTCGGCTATCCGGTCGATTCACGGGGGCCGGGATGTCATTGACTAAACTAAGAATTATATTTATTTTTCTACAACTACCTATGTAAACATTATATAACCTGAGTAATTCTAAAACTTTAATATTTTTATTAATATGGCAACTTGTCAAACAGAACGAATTTTTCTGTTAAAAAACTGTAAATTTTAACGAAGCGTTAGTTTTCTTTAAAACTGTATACTATTTCTTTCGACTTCATTTTGAAGCGAACGTTTGAAGGAATCATACGAACAAGTAAGATCATTACTCAAATTAAATTCAATTTCGTTTAACTAATACCAATTGTAACTATTTTAGATATTAAAACGCTTTCTTTATTGTTACTCTTTTACAATAATAAATGTGTTAAAAATATACGTGTTTTCTTCGAAAGTAAAAGTTGCAGCCGCAACAACTTCATTTGGCAGCAAAAATTTCAACGCACGGCCCATCTAACACTCATAGAAGACAAATTTTCAACGGTCTTAAGGGTAAAGACGTTACAAGTCTGGTAACCAAAAAAAGACAACTAAGGAGAGATTGGCAGAGGGTTCGTTCCCCGGCCTTAAAAAATGAGCTCAATATATGCATAAAAATGCTTCGGGATGTCCTGAAACAAAAAAAGGAAAAGGAATTTCAAAAGTCCGTACAATCTCTGTCAGCTACATCTGATACCAACTACTCTTTGTGGCGAAAAGTTCAGAGTTTCAAAAGTCCCGTCACTTTCGACCCTCCATTGAGAACTCACAATGGTGAGTGGGCTCGAAGCGACCAGGAAAAGGGTATCTTATTTGCCATGCATCTTTCCACTGTATTTACACCAAATATTGGATACAAATCTCTTCCAGAATTTCGTGCAAATCCAGATAAAAAATTTATTCAATTTAATTTTAAATCACTTAAAGATGTTATTACTAACGACATAAAGAAAAAGAAAGCTCCTGGATACGACAGAATAGCGGGTGATATGATAAAAGAGCTTCCAAATGTGGCAATTAAACATATGCTTTGTATATTTAATAGTATATTGAGACTACACTATTTTCCTAAATCCTGGAAGCTTTCGGAGATTATTATGATCCCTAAACCAGGTAAAGATCCATCTTTGGTGGGCTCCTACAGGCCTATTAGCTTAATTACGGTATTCTCAAAAATCTTCGAAAAACTTTTATTAAAAAAAATATTACCGATTTTAGAATCGAAACAGACCATACCATGCCACCAATTCGGGTTTAGAGAAAAACACAGCACAATAGAGCAGGTGCATAGAATCGTAGCACACATAAGATCAGCGTTTGAAAACAAGCAATATTGTACTGCAGTGTTCCTCGATGTTGCCCAGGCATTTGACAAAGTTTGGTTAGATGGTCTATTATACAAGCTGAAAGTTACGCTTCCCGTAGAAATTTATGATGTCTTAGAAAGCTTTCTTATTGGCAGAAAATTTCGTGTTATTTGCCGGTGTTCCACAAGGAAGTGTTTTAGGGCCCGTCTTATATTTAATTTATACGAACGATCTTCCCACAAACCGAAACCTCATCACATCAACTTTTGCGGATGATACAGCACTACTTAGTGTCCATTCAAAGCCCATGACAGCCAGTTACAGATTACAAGAACATTTAAAAGTAATAGAAGAGTGGCTAACAACTTGGAGAATTAAAGTCAATGAGTCTAAGTGTATACAAGTAACATTTACCCTAAAAAAAGACACATGTCCTTCAATCTCTATAAATGGGAATACAATACCTCAGAAAGAATTCGTTACCTACCTGGGAGTTACATTGGATAAAAGACTCACCTGGAAAAACCACATAGACAAAAAGATTACTCAAACCAAATTGAAAATTGCGAACTTGCATTGGATTTTAGGCTTCTAAGTCCAAACTAAGTCTAGAAAACAAAGTTTTACTTTTTAATATGCTAATAAAGCCATCTTGGACGTACGGGATCCAAATTTGGGGCTCAGCATCTAAATCTAGCCTGGATAGAATTCAAAGACTGCACTCTAAAACCTTAAGATCAATATGCAAAGCCCCTTGGTATGTAAAAAACTCCGCAATTCACAAAGATCTTGGGATTAAAATCGTCACCGAGGAAATAGAGAAACTGCTTAAAAATTACTCATTAAGTTTATCTAACCACCCAAACTTTCTAGCTAAAAAATTATTACAGCAGAACTACCCTAAGCGATTAAACAGAAAGGATTTACGTTTGAACTGCGACTAAGGGCTCTGCCGCATCCAATTATTCTACATCGGAGTTGCGCTCCACATATATCCTTCATGATATTATAATTTACTTCAAATTATCCTTTATGATATATCTTTTGTTATGAGTGTTTGGTATACCTATCTATATAAACACATTCTTTGATAAATCTAAGTTATATTCGTAATTTATTGTACTTTGCTTACTTTGTTAATCTATACAGTGGTAATGATTAACTTGTTCTAGGAATAAGAATTAGCTTTAAGATTTTCGAAATTATTGTTAGTTTCCAAACAGGAAAGATTCAATACAAAAAAAAAAAAAAAAAAAAAAAAACAACCACGTAGTTAGTTCTGCTTTCTCCAGACTTGGTAAAGAAGCGAAGGATTGGGCCTCGTAGTGAATGAGGGCAAGACGAAATATCTCCTATCATTAAACAAGCAGAGATCGCCTTCGCGACTCGGCTCCCACGTCACTGTTGACAGTCGTAACTTTGAGGTCGCAGATAACTTCGTCTATCTTGAAACCAGTATTAACACCAATAATAATTTCAGCCTGTAAATACAACGCAGAATCACTCTTGGCAACAGGTACTACTTTGAACTGAGTGGGCAATTGAAAAGTAAAGTCCTCTCTCTGCGAATGAAAACAAAACTCTACGAATCGCTCATCATACCGGTCCTACTATATGGCGCAGAAGCGTGGATGATGTCAACATCTGATGGGTCGGCTCTAGGAGTCTTCGAGAGAAAGGTTTCGCGACCGATTTATGGTACTTTGCGCATTGCGAATGAAGAGACAGCGGCTACGCTGGCTAGGTTGTGTCGTCCGAATGGATGAAAGCACTCCAGCTTTGAAAATATTAGATGCAGTACCCGCTGGTGGAAGCAGAGGAAGAGCAAGACTTATACTCCGTTGGAAGGATCATGTGGAGAGCAACCTGGTTTCACTTGGTATTTCCAACTGGCGCCAAACAGCCAGTTGTTCTGAAATTTCCAAAATTTCTTCTATTTTCCTAGAGAAACTCAGGCTATTATCGGAAGTGGAGAGTGCCACCTTGTCGGTCACTCTGATGCTTTGTTTACCACGTTCCTTTGTTCCAAAAATATGTGCAGTACATCTATTAAAAAAATCGGCAGGCAGGAAATTTACTAATCACGGTATGCCCGTATCGATTTAAGTAAAAATAGAGCCTACGACTTGGTTTTCCAATGTTCTAGTCGTGGTCCTCCTATTAGAATCTAAGAAACCTAATCCACCTACTACTCTTTCTTCTTGTTCACGCTCCTCCATTTACATAATATATCGTTAACACAGAGAATTTAAATCGAAACTCAAACTACAAAAAACTACTAATTCTGTAACAACCTAGTTTTCTATGAAAAATCAAAACCAATCCCACAAATTTAAAACAAATTCATCGAAATTCAGTAATTGATAAATGGAAGTAGGTGCGGTAAAAGAAACCAAAATAGATTTGTATAAAAAATGTAATGTATATTATATTAATAAATAATATATATAACTGGCGCTTTGTAACCGCTGAAGCGATTTTCAGCCGAGCTCCTCCTCCATTTTGTGGTTTTGCGTTTTGATGTTTTACCAACGAATGGAGGGATCTACAGTTTATATTAAGCAGCTTCCGAACGGCTGATGGTTTTTATGAGGAGCCTTTATTTCATGTCAGAAATACACTCGGAAGGGTTGGCATTCCCTGCCGAGGGACGACCGCAATTAGAAAATATAGCTTATTTTTTTAATTAATTTGCTTGTCTTGCAGAAATTGAACTCCGTCTAAATTAGTATCGCCGAAAATGCGCGTTAACGAAGGCAGAAGAACAGCTTCTAATACATTCATGTACTTTTGACTGTCCATGCGACCCTCGCAAATGAACATTTCGCCGACATCATCAGCAGCCATGCAGCCCCAGATCATAATGCCACCTCCTCCATGCTTAACAGTGGGTACCACGCAATCTGGATTATATTCTTCCCGTCGCCTCACGAATATCACACCAGGTGTTCCAAATATCTGTAGAAAAGAAGAAATAATGTTTTCATTAGATTTGTATTATGTCTTCAAAATTGCTCTAGGGTAAGAAGCTATGGCTGTTAATACTTTAAGACGATCTTAACTAAGCTTACCTCGAAGTTTGATTCACCAGACCACAGAACATTCAACCAATCTTCTTCCGTGAAATGTTTTCTGAGAGCCACGGCTTCTTTCGGGCTTTACATCCTTTCAAACCTGCTTCCAGAAGTCTACTTCTAGCTGTTCGAGCACTAACTGGTTTACTAAATTCATCCAAAAGCGCAGCTGCAAGGGCAGAATATGATTTTTTACGATCCTTGAGAGACTCGCGTATAAGTATTCGGTATTCTCGATTACTGATTAGACGCTTTCTTCCACTTTTTGATTTATTATTAATTAATAAGCAAAATGAATTATGAAGTATATGTTAAATAAAGTTATAATTAAATAAATTTCTGAATACTTACCCGAATCCCTATATGAATACTTACCCGAATCCCTACCTGAATACCTACCCGAATACTTACCTGAAAACTCACCTCCCTGAATTTACTCCCACTCTAAGTACACTTACCTGCAACCCTACTCCGTTCCGTTATTCTTTCCAATATATGTATATGCAAAATAGTATAAATAAAGAAAGAAAAAGAATGGCTAGTTAAGTGCTCGTTATTATACGCGATCAATTATACGCCTTTAAAATTTAATAATAAAGAATTTGAAATAAAACCCAAGTGTTTTAAATTTAAATAAGAATTCTTTACAGAACTTGAATTCTAACTCTGTCATCGTAACTAATTTCACTTTTTTTAGGCATTTCGGTAAATGTGAACTGCTTTTATAAGATTGGTAACTTTTCACTTAACGTAATTTACACTTTAACTTTCAAATTTTAAATGCGAAAATATTTTATGAATTTCTTAATAACGATAATTCTACTTTTGGCCAAGGCTGTCTTATACAAGAAAAGCACGTAACGTATATACGAAAAATTCGAACCCTTTCTTATATATATTATACTTTAGCTACCTTTTACTCAACTTTAAGTTTTATTTATTCTTTTGTTTGGTGTATTCGTTCAATTTTGGTGTTTTGGGTGTTGGTTTGCTAAAGTTCGTCCGGATATTCGTCAGTGAGTCCTACTGACCGAGGTCTGGTCGAATGCCGCCGTGAAATTACCACTCAGTATGGCACATCTACACTCAGAGTAATCCTCCAAAGTATGGTATCATACTGATCACCTTTCCACCCCCGTAGGCTGTGCTCCAAATCTCACACCAGCGTGATGCTGGACTACGCGCATGGTAGCTTGGATGGCACACCTAATCAAAAAAGTTTCAAATAATTTTATATTAAATCAATTTATTTATTTGTTGAACTGTAAACGTCCGAGAAATAGAAAACATCTAAGCAAAAAATTGTATACGTAAAAAACATTGAACTAAACCAATTAAACCCTTTGGAGTGTAGTCGAGCTTCTGGGTATGCTGTTACAGTTGCAAGGCTATACGCAATTCCTACTCTTGTGTCCACGTCGCGCACCCTGGAAACGTGAGCAACCCTTGTGCAAGATGCAGTAACTAACCCGGCTGGAGCCTTGGGTCACGGCTAATGAGAGAGGAAACTTCAGTGAAGCCACTCCCACTTAATCGGTTTAAGTCTAATTGGAGCGTCTGTTCATCAGAGGTGCGGTTGCGAGCGGGCGTCGGTCTTGTAGCAAGTGGTTCGCTACGTAAATGAGTAAAAACTTTAAACTGCGATGGGCTTGGGACCTGCCACGTAGAAACCAGCTCCAGGGAAAAAGTTAACATCGCCTCGGATTAGATAACCCCTTTCAGTTGACGACCCCCGCAGATTAAGAATTACGATTACTTAATTGCAGTGAAAATGGAGTATCCGGAGATGGTGAACCCGAAACCCCAATCGGTGGCGATGGAAAAAACGTTCTACTACCTGATTATGAAGAAGTTCGAATACAAATCGCCGGCTTAAAAAACAACAGAGCGGCTGGAGCTGACAGCCTATCGGCATAACTATTCAAACATGGCGGTGAAGGGCTCACAAGGTGCATGCATCACCCATTTTGACCTTACAGTCTGCGCCAATTATCATGAGATAAGCCTCCTCAATATCGCTTATAAGGTTCTATCGAGCGTATTGTGTGAAAGATTTAAGCCGACCGTCAGCAAACTGATTGGACCTTATCAGTGTGGTTTTAGACCCGGTAATTCAACCATTCACCAGATATTCACCATGCGCCTAAGTCCGAATTTGGTATCCCCGCAAAAACTTATACGGCTATGTAAACTGACGTTGAGCAACACTAAAAGCTCCGTCAGGATCGGGAAAGATCTCTCCGAGCCGTTCGATACCAAAGGAGGTTTCAGACATGTTGATTCCTTATCGTGTGACTTTTTTAACTTATTGCTGGAGAAAATAATGGAAGCTGCAAGCTAAATAGAGAAGGTACAATCTCCTATAAGAGTGAATTCTGCTTTCTCAAGACTCATCGCATTCGCGACTTGGCTCCCATGACACTGCTGACAGTTCGTAGGTCGTAGATAATTTCGTCTACCTGGTAACCAGCTTCAACACCAATAATAATGTCAGCCTTGAAATCCAGTGCAGTATCTTTCTAACAAGTGCTACTTTGGACTGAAATTGAGAAGTAATGTCCTCTCCCGACGAAAGAAAACCAAACGCTACAAGTCCCTCCTCGTTCCTGTTCTGCTATATGGTGTGGAAGCATGGACGATGATAACATCTGATGAGTCGGCGTTAGGAGTTTTCGAGAGAAAAGTTTTACGTAAGATTTATGGGCCTCTACGAGTAGGCAACGGCGAATATCGCAGACGATGGAATGATGAGGTGTACGAGTTATACGGCGACATTGTTATAGTTTAGCGAACCAAGATACGGCGTCTACGCTGGCTAGGCCATGTGATCCAGATGGGTACGAATACTCCAGCTTTGAAAATTTTCGATGCAGTACCCGCTGGTGGAAGCAGAAGAAGAAGAAGACCTGCACTCCGTTGGAAAGACCAGGTAGAGAAGGACCCGACTCTACTGCTTATCTGCAATTGGCGCCGAACAGCGAAAAGAAGAATCGAATGGGGCAATGTTGTTAACTCGGTTATAATCATGTAAGTGGTGTCTACGACAGTAAAGTAAGTAAGTATCTTTATCATTTGCCGGCGTTAAAGCATGTAGAATTTCATCATTGTGGAAATACAATAAATTTTGCATATAATTATTAAATTAAATATGCAAATAATTGCCAATTTTTTTAAAATACTTAAAAGAAGAATAAATAACTGTAAAAAGGAACGGTTTCAAACTGAACAGCTGTTGTGCACCTTGCTGGCTAATTGTTTTTGAATGCTGTTCGTTGAAAATTCAGTAAATTTATTTCTTTGGGAGAGTACTGGCTAATTTTTACTGACATCTTTCAACGAATACAGCTATAACTGTTGTTGATGTGACCTGATGCTTGTTGTGAAGTCTGAGGAAAAGTAGTTGTCGGCTGATTAAGTCGTTAAGAAATTAGAATGAAATAAAGCATCAGAGAGAATTCCATTTAGGAATGCGTGACAATGTACACGTATGCTTGCTTTGCAAATGACGTTTTGGAACTCACACATACCTACATGCTCTTGTGAGAAAGCGAAGCCAAATTATGAGAGACAAGGTCAAGGCCCGATATGAGAAGGCGGTGAACTCCGCAGGTTTTCAAAATGTAGTTCCGGTGTTGCTATACAATCCACGACGGAAGAAAGGTTTGCCCCCGAAAGAAAGACACAAAACTTTTGGCAAAATTTGCAGCATTTGAAACAGCAAATGTGTCTAATCGGGACGATCAGGCTTAGATGGAGAGCAGTGTGGCAGATACGAATGACAGATAAAAAGGAGATGCCGATAACTAAAGCCCATTCTACGGCGCGAGAATCGAGTATTCTGTATCTCGTAAAGAAACTTCTAGAGCTGAGCACGAACACCATCAATTGGGTATGAAGAAAGCGGCCAACGCAAATTAGTTAAGTAGCAAAGTTAAAGCGTTCGTGACAACATTGGTATGAAAAAATGGGATTCTACAAAAAAAAATTCCAACGGATTTAAACGTCCAAAATTTCAGAACACACGACTTTGTCTAAAGTATGGATTGTGTTTTATTAATTCATTTAGTTTAAGGTACTTAATAGATATTATGCTGATATTTGCTTAAGTATTTTAGAAGATTAATTTGGATTTTGTTGAAGGCATGCGTGTCGGTCTCATCGAACTCTGAAAAAGGATTTTTTTAATTAAATATGCTTATACATATACCTATATATGGAAAACTATACTTACCATTACCTTGAATTACTAAACTGAAATACTCACCATTCATCCCCTGGAATACTTACCTTAATCTAAAAAGCCCAACCTGTAAAACAAAGAAAGTAGAAAAACGGAAACCGAAATTTTCCCTACTTTCCCGTAAAAAATGTATTATATTATAATAAATTATATTATAAGTAAGAAACTTGAAGCAAAGAAATTATTATTCGCTTGCTATATCCCAAACCGTGCATACGTGAACGTAAATAAATACATCTTTATAAAAAATAATAAAGTTTTAAAAAACGAAGCCACGGAGTGCTTAATTATTTAAAATCATGAACCGAAACAATACAATTTATTCAAGCGCAAACTTGAATAGGTTTAATTCAGTGTGTTTAACTTGCCTTTTTTTCTATGCCACTTGGCCCGAAATAATTAAAAGGAATAAGTTCGTTTTTGTGCACAAACACCAATCACTAAGTTTTATTTTTCTTTATTTCACTTTAAATGATTATGAGTTTATGTATATATTATTTTTTATGTAGTTTTACAATATGGTTCTTTTTTAACTTCCTAGATAGTTTTACACCTTTTGTGGTTTTTAAACTTAGAGAGTTGCCGCGATAAAGTATGCCGTGCGCGCGCGTAGGTAGTTGGATAACAAGTGATTTTTACATACTCTTCTTCGTTAGCTCGAGCTACCGCGGCTAAACGATAATTCGGCTAACGGAGTAGGGTATACACGGAAAGAAGGATAACCGCGTGAAAGGAGACATGGGAGAATAGGATACCGGAAGTTGGCGCGCACGGCATTTACAATTGGGTTTTATGTTACGCGCTTAAACATCCTGCCCGCCCAGCAGGGATGTGCTGGCTAGCGCGTTCTGCAGCTTTTGGAGGGCGCGAATTGCTTCCCCTATAGCGCCCTTGGTGGTCCGATTTCGGAAAGCTTTGGTTTGCAGTCCGGTGGTCGTGCGCTTGATTGACCGCAACCTTTCACCGCTGCTTTTCTTTGTGTCCCGCTGGTTGGTGGCACGCTGCTGCGTGGCACTTTGTTGGGTGGCACGCTGTTGGATGGCACGTTGCTGCGTGGATTTTTGACGCGTTGTGGCCCGCTGTGATGTTGCGTGCTGTTTTGCGGCACGCTGTTGCGTCGCGTGCTGTTTAGTGGCACGTTGCGGTTTTACGCGCTGCTGGGTTGCGCGCTGCGGGGTTACGCGCTGCTGGGTTACGCGCTGCTGGGTTGCGCGCTGCTGGGTTACGCGCTTTTGTTGCCGCTTCTTTTTGTTAGTTGTGGCGGGTGCTGGCGCTGGCTCGCTATGTTGCGGCTCTGATGGGTGCAGCATAGTGTGATGCGCCTTTTTGCATCGTCTGCATTTTCCTGTTGAGTCACACTCTTCCGTGACGTGGGTAAGCGCCAAGCAGTTGCTGCAATACCCTTGCGCGTTGACCACCGCGATGCACTGAGGAGGCCGCATTGCCCGGAAAGCGGCGCAATTGCGCAAGGCGTGGTACCGGTGACACAGCCGACACTGTAGGCAGTTTCCGGTGTCTGCCGTCGGCGCGAGGGGCACTGCACTGCGCGTTGCCATTGGTGTCCTTCGTCTGGAAATGGAAAGAAACGGAACAATCGGTAGATTTTTATATGTCGTAAACAATTGTATTAAGAGGGGAATTTCTCTTTATTGCTGTGCTTCGAGCGAAGGTTGCTCATTTGGAATGAAGCACAGTTTTACTAAGGGCCGCGTGATAATCCCGTTTTGCGTGCGGAGGTCCACGACACGGATGTGATTATCAGGCCCACGATGAACGTTTTGGATTCGTCCGAGACGCCACTCGGTCGGCGGTAGACCGTCGTCTCGGATTACGGCGCAGTCGCCAACTTGAGGCTCCTTCTGTGGAAATTTCCACTTGTACCTCTTTTGGAGATCTTTGAGGTACTCCTCTTTCCAGCGGCGACTGAATTGATGGTGAAGTGCTTTGACTTTCTCCCATCGGTTAATTAACGAGAGGGTCTCCGCATTTGGCTCGGGAATGGCTAATAGCGGAGCGCCTCGAATGAAATGACCCGGAGTTAATGCTGTGAAGTCATGAAGTCGAACTAAGAGTGTCGTGAACTCTTCAAATGTAAATGTATGGGATGCAGCGGTTTTCTTGAAATGAATTTTAAAACTCTTTACTGCGGATTCCCACAGGCCGCCCATATGTGGGGCGATGGGTGGTATATATTGCCAATTGATGCCTTGGGGAGCATACTTCTGGGTGATGTCGGCTGAACATTCGTTAAGGAATTTAACGAATTCGCGTTCAGTTGCTCTCTGTGCTCCGATGAACGTTTTTCCATTATCGCTCATCATTGTGGCGGGATATCCTCGCCTGCCCACGAATCGGGCGAATGCTGCTATAAATGCCTCAGTGGTAAGATCAGAGCATAACTCAAGATGTACTGCCTTCGTCGCGAAACAAACGAATACGGCAACGTACCCTTTGATGAGTGTAGTGGATCTTAAAACTGAGGCCTTTATTAAAAACGGTCCTGCGAAGTCCACTCCAGTTACAGAAAATGGTAAGGACATTGTGCACCGCTCAGGGGGTAGAGCGGCCATTAGCTGGGAGCGCGTTTGTTGCTTGTATAAAGTGTAAGCTTTGCATTGAAAAATGCACCTTTTTATTAAAGGCTTTAGCTTCGGTATGAAGTATTCTTGTCTGACCATTTGAAGCATGAGGCGCGTTTCTGCATGGAGAAGCAGTGCGTGTAAGAAATTCAAATGTAATTGACAGAATCTTGAAGCATTTGGGATGATGATTGGATGCCGCTCATTATAGCTGAGTGTGGCATGCGCTAGTCTGCCATTGACGCGGAGAAGTCCGTTTTTATCCAGAATTGGATTCAGGTTGAGGAGCGAACTTTTTTTGTCAATTGGCTTTTTGTTTTGTAACGCATCTTTTTCGCCAGGAAAATAGCTGGATTGCGATACTTCGATTAGACGCTGTTTTGCGAATTGGCATTCAGCATGAGTCAGATGTGGCATGGTAGTTGTTGGTTGCATTCTTGATTTATTCCGGACATTATTCACGAAACGGAACATGTACGCAGTCACGCGAATTGCTCGAGGGAGTGAAGAGAATCGATCAAGAAAATCGAGCTCTTCTTCGAGTGCATGAAAAGCCTCAATTTTCCGCTTTTCTGGCGGAGAGGTGCTGCGTGCCTTTGAATTAGGCCAAGAGTCGATGTGGTGTATGAGCCACTGTAAGGACCCCGAAATCCGAGGCTTTTGGAGACCTCACAACAATACTTTTTTATATACATTTTTTATATTTATGCACTGAATTTATATATATACATTGAATTATTATACATTAACTAAATATTACATATATATATATATATATTTACATACTTAAATTGTTGAAGCGCTGAAGCCTATAAGCATGTTCGAACATGAATGCACATACATACTTACAAATAGAATAAGTGAGAAACTGTACGCAGTAATGAATTGTTATTATAAAATGACATTCTGCCTGCGTGCAGAAGAGTATAAAAGGCGAGGAAAACGCAAAGGAAATTGAGTAGCCTTTGTGTTGTCGTTAGGTATACTTGCCCGTGGGATCAATACCACCGGCAAACGTAGTGCACCTGAGGGTCTATATACCTCACGAGCATTTATTTATATTCTACTGAGGGTTTATACCTCACTGGAACGAGGGCTGTTAGAGGGTTTATACCTCCACAGCGCCATACGAAAGAAGTACTATTTGTGTTATTATTAAGCATACTTGCTCGTGGGTTCAACACCACCAGCAAACGTAGTGTACCTGAGGGTTTATACCTCACGAACACTTACTTACTTGTCATAGAAATAGCGAGTAACGTATTAGAAACCGTGTAGATAGAGATTGTTAGACTAATAAATTTGTTGTAACGTACCCAGCGCATTTTACTTTAGCAAACCCTTGGCAAGGCTGAGCTTACCCCAGCCAAGAGGAAAACTCCGTTACAACTGGCGCCCGAGCAGGGACTCTAAAGTAAGAAGAACGAGATAACGAGGTAACCATGGTCAAAGTGACATGGGTGTACTACCTCAATCGAGAGGAACTATTGAGATACGCAGAAGAATTTGGATTCGAGAACTACGGAACAGTGGAGGAGCTGCGCAAACGCTTTGCGAGCTTCATCCAGAATCAGGGTGAAGGAGAAGGCGTGCAAAGACGCTTGACGGAGTTGGCCCTCCGACATACTCGGCCAAATATCACCATAAATCCAGCGACACCAAGGGAAGGCGTCCCATCATCAGACGTGTTTTATGAGGGAGCTCACGGCATGCTTTACGAAGAAGAGCAAGCGTACGTACCTGCGACACCATCTTATGCGAACATCATGGACAGGGTGCGGAAATGGGGATTCCGCTACGACGGCGGTAAAGATCCCTTAGGATTTATTGAACGAGTAGAGGAATTAGCGGACGGTTACGGCTTAAACCGTAACTTCATCCCCCGAGCGTTACCAGAGCTATTGAAGGAGAAAGCTCTAGTGTGGTTCCGGAATAACAATCGGCACTGGCAGGAATGGGACGAGTTTAAAAAAGATTTCCTGAAGTTCTTTCTGAGCTCGCGGTACTTTGAACAACTGGACGACGAGATACGCCGACGCGTCCAACGACCGGGGGAGCGGTTTAAAGATTACGTCCTGGTACTACAAGGGCTTATGCGGCACGCGAACTACACAGCCGAAGAGAAACTAAGCCGTATCTATCGAAATTCGCGCAGAGAGTATCAACTTTACGTTAAACGGAGTGAGTTCAAGAGTCTGGAAGAGTTAGTGGACTTGGTAGAAGACTTCGAAAACCTTCCCCCCGAGAGAGAGCCATTAAGAGCCGCAGCGCGACCATTTGTACCTCGACGACCGGAAGAGCGGTACCAGTCTATGCACGTGAACGAAGAGAGCTACAGGTACCCACACAGCAGCGAAAGGCGGGAACAACCAAGGAGGTTTGAGGGCGCTACAAGACCAGATCGAGCAGACAGAGCAGAGCGCTACCAGCAATTGCGTGAAGACCGGAATCCCAACACACCGAGGAGAGCAGAGAGCCAACCAAATCAGCAAGGGAGGTACGTAGACCCCCGAAACGCATGCAGACGATGCGGTGGAGCCGGACATTTCGCCTACGGCTGTCGCAGTCCGAAAATAGAATTTTGTTGGAAGTGTGGACGTTGTGGAATACACACCCGAAATTGCTGCCCAGATCTACAGGGAAACGACCAGGGGCCTCATCAGTATCGAGGGGTGGGGCCCACAACACTCTCTCGAGAACAGCAGCAGCACTAAACCAGACACAAGGCCGGATTCTGGCCAATGTGACCATGAACGGCGAAAACATAGTAGCGGCAATAGATACCGGAGCAACGAGGAGTTTCGTGAGTGAAGAAGTGGTGAAGAGATTGGGTACGGAAAGAACGAAACCCGTAAAGACACGAGTGGTAATGGGAGATGGAAGGCGCAAGGACGTCGAGGAAGCAGTAGAAGCAGAAGTGAAGTTGGGGAACGAAGTACATCACAGCGAGTTACTTGTTCTACCAGGCCTGGTCGATGAAATGGTACTCGGGACGGACTACCTCGCGAAGGCCAACACAGAGTTGAGATGCGGCGGAGAGTCACTAAGATTAAGTGTAGACAAGAGAGAAGACGAGATAATCACGTGCACCGCCATAGTTGAGAAGGGAGCGAAGGAGTACACGGCCTCAGAAGGCCCAAACCAAACCACACCACAAGCAGGCAACCCAGCGGATAAGAAAGTGAGTGAGTTCCTGCAAAGTGAGTTGAAACAATTTGAGGAGATGTCAGGACCGTCCAATGTCGCCACACATAAAATAATCATGCGAGACGATCGACCAATAAAGCAGAGGTACTTCCCCAAGAACCCAAAGATGCAAGAGGTCATCAACAAAGAAATCGACGAACTACTTGAGAAGAGCTACATTGAACCATCCCATAGTCCGCACAGTGCACCAATAGTATTAGCAAAGAAGAAAAACGGAAAGTGGAGACTCTGCGTCGACTACCGCCAATTGAATGCCAAATCCGTTCCAGACGCATACCCGTTGCCGCGCATCCAGCATATACTCGATCGGCTCAGAAGCGCTAGATTCATCAGCAGTCTGGACTTGAAGAATGGTTATTGGCAGATCCCCATGGAGGAGGACAGCAAACAGTACACGGCATTCACAGTACCCGGACGTGGCTTGTTCCAATGGGAGGTAATGCCTTTCGGCCTACACTCCGCACCAGCGACGTTCCAGAGGGCACTTGATAGAGTTATCGGCCCAGAACTAGAACCGCACGCATTTGCCTACCTAGACGACATCATAGTCACGAGTACAACGCTAGAAGATCACGTGAAGCACCTCAAAGAAGTATTCCAGCGGCTAAGAAAAGCCAACCTCCGCATCAACCCCGAGAAGTGCGAGTTTTTTAAGAAGAAGCTGAAGTATTTAGGCCACGTAGTCAGCGAGAAGGGCATCCATACAGACCCAGATAAGGTAGCGGCCATAAGAGAGCTCACACCTCCAACAAATCTACGAGAGCTCAGACGATTCCTGGGAGTGGCATCATGGTACCGAAGATTCGTCCCCGACTTTTCACAAGTTTCGCATCCGCTCACATCAATGTTGAAGAAAGGCAAAAAGTGGGAGTGGTCCGAAAAACAACAGTCAGCATTCGAAGCCCTGAAAGACGCCCTCACACAAGCACCGGTATTGGCGTGCCCAGACTTCACAAAGAGATTTACGTTGCAGACCGACGCGAGTGATTTCGGACTCGGAGCAGTTCTAACACAAGAGTTAGAAGGTAGCGAGCGAGTAATAGCATATGCGAGTCGGCGGCTGAATAAAGCCGAAATGAACTACTCACCAACGGAGAAGGAGTGTTTAGCGATAGTCTGGGCAATAAGGAAAATGAGACCATATCTTGAAGGGTACAACTTCACAGTGATTACCGACCACCTGGCGTTGAAGTGGCTCAACGCGATCGAGAGTCCAACAGGTCGGATAGCGAGATGGGCGCTAGAGCTCCAACAATATTCGTTCGAAGTGCAGTACAGGAAGGGGAAGCTGAACGTCGTAGCAGACGCGCTATCAAGGCAACCACAAGAGGAACAGTTGGGCACAGTGTTAGAGGAAGAGGAAAACTACCACGGTGATGGAAAAACATTTCCAAAAAAAAAAAAAATATCGTGAAAAAAAAAAGAGAAAAAAAAATTGAAGTAAAAGTATAATAGAGAAAAAAAATTATTATCGTGAAAAAAAAAGAGAAATTTGAAGTAAACGAAATAACAAAAAAAAAAAAAAAAAAATTTTAAGAGTGGAAAAGTTTGATATGCACGCACCCTAAAATGGACATAAAAGGGAGTCGTAGTGCTAAGAAACAAAACAAAAAAAAAAAAAAAAAAAAAAAAAAAATTAAGAGTGAAAAAAGTTTGATATGGACGCACCCTAAAATGGACATAAAAGGGAGTCGTAGTGTTAAATAATTAACAAACACAAAAACAAAAAAAAAAAAAAAAAAAAAAAAAAATTCAAGTGAAAAAAAAAAGTTTGATATGGACGCACCCTAAGTCACATACTGTATGAAGGTGGCAGCACCCATCAACAGCAGAGCCAGCGGTAAACGAATGAACATACATATATACAAATGTACATACATATAACTAAGTGAGAGAAAAAAAAAATATATAATATACATACATACATACATGCATTGAAGTGAATATATATATGTACATATTAGTGGAAAAACAAAAATATACATAATATACATATATACAATACATAAACTAAAATATATGCAAAGTGAAACTATACAAGCAAAACCACATAGACGAAAAATAATAATAATAATAATTATATATACACAACGCACAAAAAAAAAAAAAATAAATATATACACACAAAAAAAAAAAAATAATAATAACCGAAATACTCCTGCAAAATTTCGGAGGAGAAATTTGCATTAAAGCATATGCATGAAAAGCACAGTTGGTCGAGCGATGAAAAATCAAAATAAAAGCCGCCGCGACCAAACTCACATGAAGTGTGTTAACAACTGAAGCGAGCGATAAACAAATTATGCTAGCAAGGTATGCGAGCGCTAAGCCAAACGCGAAAAACGAAGTAAGGAGTAAAAGCAAGCAGCAGAGATGGCATCAACAATCTTGTCAGAGAGTCAGGATGAGCAGCCAGCGAAGCGACGAGGAGAACTCGATATATCAAGCGGCACGTCGAAGGCAATTACTACCGCGTGAGGATCACACGGACTGGCCTGGTGACCATAAGTCTCGCAGCGGGAAGTGAGGGGAGGGTGTAAGGACCCCGAAATCCGAGGCTTTTGGAGACCTCACAACAATACTTTTTTATATACATTTTTTATATTTATGCACTGAATTTATATATATACATTGAATTATTATACATTAACTAAATATTACATATATATATATATATATTTACATACTTAAATTGTTGAAGCGCTGAAGCCTATAAGCATGTTCGAACATGAATGCACATACATACGTACAAATAGAATAAGTGAGAAACTGTACGCAGTAATGAATTGTTATTATAAAATGACATTCTGCCTGCGTGCAGAAGAGTATAAAAGGCGAGGAAAACGCAAAGGAAATTGAGTAGCCTTTGTGTTGTCGTTAGGTATACTTGCCCGTGGGATCAATACCACCGGCAAACGTAGTGCACCTGAGGGTCTATATACCTCACGAGCATTTATTTATATTCTACTGAGGGTTTATACCTCACTGGAACGAGGGCTGTTAGAGGGTTTATACCTCCACAGCGCCATACGAAAGAAGTACTATTTGTGTTATTATTAAGCATACTTGCTCGTGGGTTCAACACCACCAGCAAACGTAGTGTACCTGAGGGTTTATACCTCACGAACACTTACTTACTTGTCATAGAAATAGCGAGTAACGTATTAGAAACCGTGTAGATAGAGATTGTTAGACTAATAAATTTGTTGTAACGTACCCAGCGCATTTTACTTTAGCAAACCCTTGGCAAGGCTGAGCTTACCCCAGCCAAGAGGAAAACTCCGTTACACCACTTTGGTCCGTGCCACCAGAGAGAATTGGTGGCTAAGTCTTGGGGTTTGCAATCACGTGTGCCGAGATCAGCGGGGTTATCTCCGCTTGCTACATGACGCCATACTCCGCTTGGGACATATTCCCGAATTTGGGAGGTGCGATTAGACACGTATGTCTTCCATGTGCACGGTGGTTTCTCGAGCCATGCCAGTACTATTTCAGAGTCTGACCATAAAACTATGTTGCACGCTTCTAGGCCTAGCTGGTTTTGGACGGTTGCAGTCAGTTTTGCCAACAGTACTGCTCCGCAAAGCTCTAAGCGAGGAAGACTTATCGTTTTCAAAGGTGCAACTTTGCTTTTTGCAACCAGTAGGGTGGATGTTGCATGAGTATTCGCTACTGTGCGTACATATATGGTTGCACAGAAGGCTTTTTCCGAGGCGTCGCAGAACCCATGGATTTGGGTATTCTGCCCCGGAGTAAAGTTGAGCCATCGAGGAATTTCGATGTCCGAAATGGCTGGCAAGTTTTGAGTAAACTGTTGCCATTTTACCATTGAAGTGGGTTTTGCGCATTCATCCCAATCAATGCCATCGAGCCAAAGTTCTTGAAGTAGAATCTTTGCCCGTATCATAACTGGCGATAGCCATCCT
Organism: Ceratitis rosa; assembly: GCA_037013455.1. NCBI lineage: Eukaryota > Metazoa > Arthropoda > Insecta > Diptera > Tephritidae > Ceratitis > Ceratitis rosa. The sequence continues at coordinate 649,937 of JAWMAG010000129.1, forward strand.
GCCGGGTCAAAAAGTTTTGCGACCGACGACAGAATTTGCCGTTTTGTTGCAGCTGTAGTTGCTGAAACTGGCAGGATGGTGTATGAAAACCTGTCCGTTAATGCGTTCCATCGGATACCGAGAGTTTTGGTTGTGGAAGCATCTTCGAATTTCAAGAAATTGGAGTCGAGAAGGTCTTCTCTCGGGAATGTCTCCAATATGGCCGGGTTATTGGCCGTTAATTTCTTTAGAATAAAGCCGGCTGACTTTAGCGCTTTGATCACTTGGAATAGTGAATCGGTGGCATCGTCAATATCATGACTTCCGGACAGGACATCATCAACATACGTTTGGGTTTTGAGTATTGGTGTGGCCAGTGGAAACTTCGCTTTTGTATCTTCTGCCAATTGATGCAGAGTACGGATAGCGAGATATGGCGCACAATTAACCCCGAATGTTACTGTTTTAAGATTATAATCAGAGATGGGGGAATCCTCTGACACACGAAACAAAATTCGCTGATAATCTTTATCGTCCTCATGGATGAGGATTTGCCGATACATTGAACACGTATCTGTACATGCGCCATTGTAAAATTAGCAACATGAGGTCCGGTTGGAGTGAAGGACCTGTATGTAAAACATCATTTAGGGAATTACCTGAACTTGATGTTTTCGATGCGTTGAAAACCACTCGGACTTTTGTCGTGATTTTATCTGGTTTTACAACCGCATGATGAGGCAAATAGAACGAATGGTAGTTGCCATTGGAAGTGATTTCACGGGGATTTGTGAGTTCCATATGGTCCAACGTTATGTATTCTTGCAACACATCCTTGTACATTGTCTTTAACTCCCCTTTTTTCTGAAGCGTGCGTTCCATGCTAAGGAATTGCTGGAATGTCGCAGACCGGGAATGGCCTAGGGTGAGTTTTTCTGGAAATGCTTCTTTAAATGGAAGCCTGATAATGAACGCGTCCGCTTGAATTACGGGTCGTTGTTGCTACATAATAATCTTCACACGCCTGATTTTCAGGCGTCCTTTGTGGAGGTATATGGATTTCCTCCTGTTCCCAGAATTGCCTCAGTTGTGCACTGAGCGTTTCATTGGAAACTCGTGGATATGAGGATACCTTTTCGGTCACCGAACCACTAAGTATCCATCCAAATATGGTATTTTGCGCAAGAAGATTGTCGCAAACTTTTTACAGCCCTTCCACTAGGATTTGTGGAATCAGATCGCTGCCGATAACCATATCGATTTGAGCTGGAATGTGACAATTTGGGTCAGCTAGCTCGAGACTACCCAGTTCATGCCATTTTTCACGACTCGTTGTAAAGGTCGGAAGAAGCTTTGTTAACTGAGGTAATACTATTGCATGGGCCTTAATTCTTTGCTTGGTTTTGGAAGAAACCAGCGTCAAAGAACAAAGCTTAGAGGAGTTTTGGACCATTCGGCCACCCATGCCTGAAATTTCGAACCTGGAATGTTCGAACGGTAATTTCAATTTTTTCTGGACTTTTGAGGAAATAAAAGTCCTTTGGGAACCTTGGTCAATCAAGGCCCGTAATTGAAATAATTCTCCTTCATGTTCAACTGCCACCATGGCTGTTGGAAGAAGAACTTTATTTTCAATGTTTGAATGTAAAGACTGTATGTGTGTATGTTTTGAACAGCACGGTTGCTCGTCGGGATTGGAGCTGGTTTGCGGCTGTCGAGCGGGAATTGTCGCCTTTGCCGTTGTGTGTTGTACTGTAGCTTCATGGAGTCGGCTACTGGTACGTTGAGCTTGTGGTTTAACATCTATGTGCAGTAGAGTATGATGCCTTTGTTGGCATTTCGCACATGCAAACTTGCTCTGACAGTCTTTGACGGACATTTTTCGGAATTTTTGGCAGAATTTTAGGGGGTGGCTGGAGTTGCACACCTGGCAGGAATATGCCTTCTTTGGTTCTACCATAAAATTTTGTGTCCTGATTAAATGTTTTTGTTGAGCGGCATATGGAGCACTGGGTTTAGACTTATTAGGATGAAGCCTACTTAGTCTTTCTACAACTTCGTACCGAGAAGTTAGAAAGTCGTCTAATTGAGACCATTGGGGTAGATCTCGTCTTGATGAGAGCGATTGTTTCCAAAGTGACAGTGTTGTTTCTGGTAATTTTGTTGAACAAATGTTTACCAGGATAGGATCCCAACTGTCTGTTGAAACGTCTTGAGCATGCAAGACAGACAGACAGTTGTTAATGCTTGTTTGCAGCCTTTGTAATTGTTCGCTATTTTCGGATTGAATAGCAGGCAAGTTCATTAAAATTTTGACCTGATTATCTACTAAAATGCGTTTGTTTTCGTATCTAGACCTAAGCGCTTCCCAAGCCAGATCGAAATTATCGTCACTCAAAGGATATTGTTTGACAATAGCACCGGCTTTTCCTTCTGTTTTATACCTGAGGTGGTATAGTTTTTGAGCACGAGAGAGCTTCGGGTGGTTAATGTACACTGCTGTGAACATGTCACGGAAAGCTGGCCATTCTTCGTAACCCCCATAAAAAGTCTCTGTGTCGCATGGAGGAACTTGTAGGAAAACATTGGAAGCGCTCGATTGCTCTGAAGTGGGTTCCACACGGGATGGTGGACTCGGAGCATCGACCAGTTTGAGCATTTTTAGCTGGTCTGACATCTTGATTTGTGTAATCTCATAGATGTCAAGGCATGCGTCGTACTTGCCTTGAGCTGACTCTTTGAACCTGTCAGGCAAGCAGTCATCCGTTTTGGAAAAAACGTTATCAAAGGCAGGTTGCAATCGAACAAAATAGTCATTTGGACTTTTGTGTTTGACTTCAAGATACGATTCGGTATGATTTTCAATCGGTGAATTACCGAATTTTGCACAGTATCTCATTAGGCTGTCACTTTCTGTTATGAACTTTTGCGCACAGGGGTCGTACGCTTTACTTCTTGAGTGTGTTTGTGAGGATTCCTTCCTCGCACTTGCGGAATCTAGCGAAGTAGTTTTCGCTTTACCCTCAGTATCTGACATCTTGGCAAATTTCGTTTCTTGCTCTAGAGATTTTTTGGGACTGTGTCCAATTGGCATTGAGGGATTTTAGGAAAAAAAACCTTTTTAAGGCCGAAAAAAAATTAATAAAGCAAGAAACTTTGAGAAATACCCACCCAGCAGGTAGTGAAATTAATCTTTGCACTACTGCCCACAGAAAATTTTTAAATTCGGAAAATGAATTTAGTATATGTGCGAGTGTGAGTGCGTTTTTTTTTGTTGGAAATGGTAATTCAAAATGTGACTTCTATAAGTTAAGTTAAGTCGTTAAGCTATTGTTTTGAAACAACAAGATATGAAAACGAAATTTGAAAATTACTATTATTTTTTTTTTATTTAAAATAAAAGGAAATCACACACACTTGCACTTATGTATATACATGTATTGAAATATACGTGTAAAAGTATATAGTATAATTAATATATAATATAATAATATATAATTAATAATATTTATGTAAATATGTAATATATTTTTAAGTCGATGACAAGATATTAAGAAATATATCTTTTATGTTATTTCATGCACGCATTCGTTTATGTATGTATTTGTGTGCTAAATATGTAAACAAGATACACCAGCTGTTCTGGTACAGCTCATATTAGAATAAATTTGTATATATGTATGTATGTTGGTGTATCAATGTTTTGATTTATTGTCTTTGCTGCCAAAGAGAATTGCAGCTGACCAATGCTGAGAAATAGCAATGGTAAAGAGTGTTAAACTATGAGCGTGGGAGTGTGCACAATGCTCTTGAATTAGTTTGATGCTGTAAAGTGCACTGCTCATCTATTGCAATAAGCGGATATCGCACAAAGGAGAATGGTGTATATTGGTTTAGTGAGAAGATCACTTGTTATTATAAGTCTCTTTTATTATGCGCTCAGTATATGTATGTAAATTCTTTGCCTTTGATGCGCTGTCGAGTTCGTTCAACTCGGTAACCGCTACCAAAGTTGTTGACAAGTCGCTCTTTTAAAGGTTTTTGAACTTTACATTTACTGTAGAATAAGTAGGTCAAGAAGGCAATGACGTTAGAGCCTGCAATAGGAAAATTGCTAAGAGCCGTAAGTAGGCAAATTAAAAGAACTGCAATTAGATGTATGTATATAGTTAAGTTTGTATGGAATATGCATACATATGTACTGTATAGAAAAACTGGAATTAGCGGATTAAATTTTCTAATTTAATGTTTTTGGCGGGAAGAAGATCCGTCTAAAAAAACCTCATTGCAGTTTAAAAAAATGGAAAAAGGCCATATGTTTGGTGTCTTTTTAAAGAAAATTAAAAAGCTTGCCTACTTACTACTTATTGGCTTCTTTACTTTCCTTTTTTTTTTGTTTGTAGGCCGCTTCTTGTATGGGAGGGGGCCTCTGAAATGGATTTTCTGTGGTGCCGATGTGGTTTCCGTATCCTCCTGGCTTGCTGTTGATTGATGTTATGGCCAACACTCTTTTGGCTGTTGTTGTTGTTGTGATTGATTTTGTGTCTGGCAATTTTTCGTTTATTTATGTGTGTGTGTGTACGTATTTGTGTGAAATTAAAAAAATGATTTTGTTTTTTGATTTGCGTTGGTGCACTTTATATGTACATATGTGGTATTTTTTATTTTTCAAAACCTCTATTTTTCAAAAACTTTTTCTGTGTGTGCTTTTCAAAATCTTTTTTTTTTGTTTTTTCAAAAACTTCTTTTTTTCAAAAACCTTATCTTCGTTTGTTTTTCGAAAATTTTTTTGTTTCTTTTCAAAACATTTTTTCCAAAAACTTTTTTTTTGTTTATCTGTATATTATTTTATCATGGGTGTGCACTCTTTTTTTTCAATTATTGTATATTTGTATGTATGTGTTTGTATGTGTTTGATTTCGCACACACTTAATTATTTTCTTTGTTTTTCAAATTATATTTGCATGTACATATATGTTTGCTTGTTTGATTTCGCACTTTATATTTATCCTTTATTATTTTCCAAATTTAAAAAAAAATTTTTTTTTTTGTTTTTCCAAATTTGGTACTTTTTATGTTTGTCACTTTAACTTTGTTTAATTTTTTTTTGTATTAAAGCGAACGCACGGGGGAGCGACGGTTGTGGACTGTAGGTATTTTAGTTAGTTTTTTTTTTTCAAAAAAATTTTTTTTTTTTATGTATATATGGCTGGTCAAGTTTGGCCTCGAAGGACCATGTTTAACTTGCCTTTTTTTCTATGCCACTTGGCCCGAAATAAATAAAAGGAATAAGTTCGTTTTTGTGCACAAACACCAATCACTAAGTTTTATTTTTCTTTATTTCACTTTAAATGATTATGAGTTTATGTATATATTATTTTTTATGTAGTTTTACAATATGGTTCTTTTTTAACTTCCTAGATAGTTTTACACCTTTTGTGGTTTTTAAACTTAGAGAGTTGCCGCGATAAAGTATGCCGTGCGCGCGCGTAGGTAGTTGGATAACAAGTGATTTTTACATACCCTTCTTCGTTAGCTCGAGCTACCGCGGCTAAACGATAATTCGGCTAACGGAGTAGGGTATACACGGAAAGAAGGATAACCGCGTGAAAGGAGACATGGGAGAATAGGATACCGGAAGTTGGCGCGCACGGCATTTACAATTGGGTTTTATGTTGCGCGCTTAAACACAGTGCTAAAAAATTTACACACTTCTTGAGCACGTCCAAAGCGAAAAAGAAAGTAAACGGAAAATCAAAGTATATGGTCAGTTATCATTACAAGGTTGTTATATCTTTCGTGCATGCGTACATACATAAAAGGTATAATAAGTATATATATATATTGTTGTTGTTTTTGTTGTTGTAGGGGCTCGTTAACCCAGCGTAGGGAAAGGTTTATCAATCTCAGTCACCAATGTCACCTCACGGAAGGTCCAGGAACCTTGCTGCTTCAGCGGAATCAGATCAGAGGGAGAGATAGATGTGTCGGTTGAAGAGGGCATGTGGAAAGGGGGTTAGTGTCGTGTGGAGACTCTCAACTTATAGGACATACATTGGGTATGTTGGGGTCGAGTCTGGAGAAATAAGAGTTTAAACTGCCACAAAATCCAGACTTCAGTTGCGCCAGTGTCACGCGAGTCTCTCGAGGCAGCTCGAGCTCTTCGTCTGCAATAGGTGATTCTTTTACTCCGAGTACGCCATTCACGGAGAGGCAGCCTTTGAAGGTGTGAATGGCCTGGTGAATGGCCTTCAGTGCTTGTGTGTACGTCCCTACGGTAGCATCCCAACAGGTACTGCTTGCACAGTAAAGCCTTACACTCTTTAACTCGAAGCATAGATGCATAACTACGCAAGTGACTCTCCAGCAACATCAGGAGGTTTCCTGTAGCGGTCTTGAGGACAGTTTTCTGGCAAGCCTGTAACTTCTTCATCTGCATAGCGTTCGTCCCCGGCGCCCAGATCGGTGCAGCATAGTTAACGACCGGCCGGCCAATTGCTTTGTAAGTTGCCAGCAAGGTTTCTTTATCTCTACCCCGGGTGCTGCGGCTAGCGCTTTGAGTAACTTGTTGCGGCTCTCGAGCTTTGCGGAAATTGCCGTCGTATGCGGAGTGAAGGAGTACAGGTTGTCAAGTGTAACTCCCAATATCTCTGGGTTATTTATGGTTGGAATTTTGACGCCATCGACCTTCGTATCTTCTTCGAGCCTGTATTCTTTTGTCTAGCTTTTGAAAAGGGTAGCCGACGATTTGGTCGATTGAATTTCGAGCTTTCGTGCAATGAAGAAATGGAACAGGTTGTCAAGATAGCCGTCTTTCGAACAAATATCATTCATTTCCTGGCCGGACGCCAATCGAACAACTATCGGCATATGAACTCAAAGAAACCCTTTCTGGTGGATGAAGAAGCTTCGAGATATAGAATTTAAACAGTAATGGAGAGAGGACACCACCCTGCGGAACCCTTTGCTTAATTTTTTTTTTTTTAAACATTAATATTTATTTATTGAATCTCCTTCCACTTCGGAAGCCTAACAATAAGTAATAAAATCTTAAACTAAATTAAAACATAAAGCCCATTAGTAGGAATGGGCAGCTGGCTTGACGTTGCTCTTTAGAAGGCTGCTTTGTCTTTTCTCCGCAGGCGGGTTTGACTTGTTGCATGGGCCAAGGTGTTAGCCAAAGGGTTCGAATGGTTACGCAGTTTTGTTAAGTATTTTTTTGCTGCGATTTCAATTTCTTCCTTGATGTTAGGTATATTTAGATCTCTATGAATATTTTCATTACGCATGTACCATGTTATGCCCGTTATTACTCCTAACGTTTTCGATTGGAATCTTTGAATTATATCTATATTCATCGTGCACGCTGTGCCCCATAACTGGACTCCATACATCCGTATCGGTTCTATTGTTGCATTATATAAGAGGCCTTTGTTACTAAGTCTAAGCCCAGACTTCTTGTTTAAAAGCCTATATAAACTGGCAGATTTAAGTTTAAGCTGCAGCTTTTTAGCTGCAATGTGTCGTTTCCAGGTTAAGCGCCTGTCCAAGTGGATTCCGAGGTATGTAATTTCGTCAGCTTGTGGTATTGATACATTGTTGAGCTTAACAGTAGGACACGTTTTTGGTCTTAATGTAAAAGTTATGTGTTTGCACTTGTTTTCATTAACTTTTATACGCCATTTCGCTAGCCATTCTTCAATTTGTTTAAGATGCTGCTGCAACACTTTTGTGGCTGTAATGGGACATTTATGTCGACTTAGTATAGCAGTATCATCCGCAAATGTTGACGTAATTACTTCGTCACTTGTAGGGATATCTGCGGTAAACAGTATGTACAATATTGGTCCAAGAACACTACCCTGCGGAACACCTGCCGCAATTGGACACTCATTTGTTATGTATTCATTTACTTTTACTGTGAATTGCCTGTTGGATAAGTAGGATTCAAGGATATTGTGAAACGTGTTAGGTAATGATTTTTTAATTTTATGAATGAGGCCATCATACGACAATTTGTCAAATGCTTGCGCTACATCAAGAAAAACGGCCGAGCAATACCCTTCATTTCGAAAGCTTTCCTTATTTCATTTTTTATACGATTTACTTGTTCAATTGTGCCGTGTTTTTCCCGAAAACCAAATTGATGTGTAGGAATAATATCGTTTTGATGGAGAAATGGAGTAATTTTTGATAGCAGCACTTTTTCGAAAAGTTTTGATAGGCAAGGCAACAGGCTGATTGGTCTATATGATGACGGCAGGGTTGCTTCTTTGCCTGGTTTAGCTATCATAATTATCTGCGACTTTTTCCAGATTTGTGGATAAAATCCTGGAGATTTTTTTGGATGTAAGGCGGCATGCTGATGTGCTGCTGAACTCATACACGTATGGTGGTTGTAAGTCGGGACCAGTAAGGTCTCAAGTGTCTTCACTACTAGGGGAGGAGAGATATCGGCCGATAGCACTCTGCTTTGCTGGCTAGTTGCCCCGGCTTGAGTAGCGGGATCAGCCTGCCCATTTTCCACACGCAGGGTATCTTTAGGGTGGTTAAAGATAATTCAGAACCTTTGTGAGGAAGTCTGAACCCACTGGTCCTAGATGTTTTAGCATCAGCATGCTTATTCCGTCCGATGAATTTGGAGGCTTTCGCCTTTCCGCTTGTGGTGTTTTACTATTCGCCAAATCTCTTGGTTTAAATCCCTGATTATGGGATTATTGGGGTCGTCGTTACGAATGGTGTAGCGTCTTGATGCTAAAACATCCGCTTCCGTTGGAAAATTAGGGTGGATTTCCGCAATTTGCCCTGCCGGGATGAAGTGGGCGGCAGCAGTCACCACAATCCTGCGTAATAAACGTTCACCGACAGTGACGTCTGATGAAGTGAGGAGAGCACAGAAGGCGTTCTCGGTAAATTCCGTGAAGCCGAGCCAGACTTTTAAAATAAGTTAACAAACGTCCGGTGGTCCACGGAAACAAAGTCGGGAGGTGTGTCAAGCGAGATTTGTTTGGTTAAGTAGTCCCATACTAGTGTCAGAATAGGTCGCCAGGATATACTGTTTATCAGACCAGCACTCGCAATTGTTATGTCTGGTGAGCTTTGACAATTAGCTACAACTCTTGTAGGATTATTATCGTTCATGACACGAAATGACAAATCGTCTATCTGTTCCGTCAACTCCATTCCGCTGCGGTCATTTCACACGCTAGAATGCCAAAGATGGTGATGCGCGTTAAACTCGCCCAAACCCAAACGGTTTTTGCCTCTGAGTAGCGCACCTATAATAGGACTATATACAACTGGGCACCCTGTAGCTGTAGGAACGTATATGTTAAATATTTTGGGCTTGGTATGCCCTCACGTTCTAGTGTAAGACGATACTGCACGGTGTTTGGTAAGATGAACGCTAATCCCAAACCATGGTCTCGCTTACGGTCCTTGCAGATAATGTTGTATACGGCCCGGATTTGAAGATTCGAGCAGGCGGTCAACTTCGTTTCTTGGATCGCAGCAATTGACAGGTGCTCCCGGCTCATATAGTCGACTATATCGTCGAGTTTTCCCTGGAGTTTGTCTCCGGGGGTGAGGAAGTGATGTGTGGATGTAGTGTGTTGTTGCTGTACTACCCGCTGGATTGGATGCTGCACGTTGGTGTTGGTTGGCGGCGTTGTTGTATATAAAGGCGGGGGACATATACAACAAGGTACGCATCACTCCACTCTTGGGTGATGTCATGTTCCGACGCCCTAAGTACTAACACATGGAACACAGTGTGCGGAGGACTAGGAGCTGCTGGGTAGCCCTCGCACGGGAGGAGGAAGAGGAGCTGGCTGTGGGTTCGGGTGGGGATTGGTGGTAGTCACGCTGAGGGGAGCTCCGTGCGACCCTAGAGGTCTCTTGGTTACCCAAAGTGGGTAAAGGTGCTGAAAGTCCTGCAGTGGGGGCTGGAGGCTGGCATTTGAGTGCTAGCAGCATGGGACCACGTAACTTGTGGACCACTCTCTATGGGTCCTAAGGCCTGAGCAGGCCTTAAAGTTGACTCCACCTATTGTGCTAGTTACAACTAACCGAGGTGGGGAATTGATGGAGTCTTTTATGGCAACAGTGTTGGTTTCGACGCCAGCCCTGATGAGAAGGATGTGGACTAGCCCAGCTGCGAGGTAATGCGCCATTGGTGCACTTAGATTAATGTTACCTGTTGACCTAAACGGGGCTAAGTTGCCGAAAAGGTGAACAAATGGAACGCGTAAAGTTAATTCTAAGACACCAACGAACGGCTATACGATTTTTAACAAGACCTTTTATTTCATGTCAGAAATGCAAACGTGCAGAATTCTTTTTACCTCCACGTTTTCCTATTGCAATATGTATGTGCGTGTATACATACGTACATACATATTTATACCTACAGTGACTGTTGGTCAAGCGCCTACCAACAACAACAAACGTCAAAACAAACTACCGCACAAAAAGGAGATGACAAAAAACTAACAAAGCGACTGGCCAGCTAAGTGATAACGGCGTGGCTCGCTAGCTACGTACACTAACAAAGCTATTCGCAAAGGAAGAAAAACAGCACCAAGTGAATTTTTCTATCGCTATTAACAAATCGCACGACAACAATAATTCAACGACAGAACAAAACTATATATATGTATGTGTTTATACACAAAATAAACAACATATATTTTTGGCGTGCTATAAGGATGGGTGGGGACGTAATGAGAGGAGTGACACTGTTGGCACGACCAAAGCGCACAAAAACAATAAACAAAAATCCGGTGATGTCGACAAACTACGGTTCCGCCACTGGAATCCACAAAATAAGTACGCAATTATTTCGACTGGGACTCGCCTGCCCTTGTATAAAAATTAAGTTACACTCTGTCCTCAGCGGCAATATTACTATAACCACAAATAATACTTTATTTTCTCTACAAAAAAATCCAAATCGCACGTCTATCAGAAAAACAGGTATTTTCACTTTCGAAGATTGCGAGAATCTTATCCGGCACGCACTTACGAGCCAGGCCGTAAGCTACGAGTCGGCCTTCAGAATTCTCAGGCGAGTGTGTATTGGTGCCCAATTATTTGGCGCCGCTCCCGTTACCCAAAGGGACTGAGTTGTATGGCAAACCAAATACACTGGGATAATTTTCCCCTCGGCGTATAAAAATAAAGGCGACACCCCTTTTTACGGAATACCCTTGCAGAGTATTTCGTTTCCCAAATATTTGTTAGTGAAGGAACCGTTTTGTAGACACACCTCCTTTTGGAGAATTATACCACTGGGTAGGCACACACCAAGTACAACCGTGCCACCAATCCATGGCTTTTAATTAATTTATACAACTATTTGCTGACAGATGCCACTGCCAACGCTTGGAGTGAAAGGAGTATTAGGCAAACCAAAGGAAATCAACAAACAAAAACAAAAGAAGTTTTTGTTGCGGCCAGTACGCTACAACTCCACTCTGTCCCCAACGAAAAGGAAGGAATCATCCTTTTGGTCAAATTTCCTATCATAACTTATTAAACAGTTTTGGCCTCAACTTCTTAACGTTTCAAGTCCCTTTGTCTTTGCCTAAGTCATTTGTCAGTGTGTATGTCCACGGTGACACTCTCTTCCTAACAATAAATGGCCCTACATACTTTAGCTTCGCTGCATCCGACGGCATAAAATTCTTCCTCTAATGCAGCATGCTACCTTCGCTACCTTCGCTAACTGTGCCCTCTGGTTTTCTGATATATAGGTAAGCCCTAACTGTTGTCTTAATAACCTAATTAATCCTCTCGGCCGGGTTAGCCTGTAGGTGATAGTGTGCAGTGTATCGGAGTTGGACGCCATAGTTACCGCAGAGGCCTCGAAGCGCACGACTCCTCAATTTGGGTCCATTGTCACACACGACCGATCGAGCAACTCCAAGTAAAATAAACACATTGTCCTCCAATTGTTTGCATACGCTTTTTGCCGTTGCAGTACGCAGAGAAAAAAGGAGGGGAAATTTGGAAAAATAGTCTACAACTGTTAAAATATACTGGTACTTGTGGTACTTGTGGTCCTTTCTATCATACCCCAGTCCGACTTCATCCTTGGCCAGTAGAACTTTTCTGAAACACGTGCAAAAGTCTTTTCACACCCATATGGCCTGCCAACGGACTGTCGTGCCATCGTTTTAACATTTCATTTCTACCATGACGCCCTTTTACTCTTCTCCTTTCTGGAGAAACGCCGTAAACAGAAGGAAATCTCGAACTAACAGACTTGTAGAGATTGTCATCTTCAACTATCCACGGTGGATATGATAAAGGCTTTTTTCTACTAACCGAATCATCCTTGCCAACCAATGATCGGTAGTACTAACATCAGCAATAACCAGCACACTACGGGATAGCATATCTGGAACCACATGTTCCTTGCCTTTCCGATGCCCAATATCAAAATTATATTGCTGGAGCTTCAAAGCCCACCTAGCTAACCTACCACAGGGATCCTTCAACTTATTCAACCAAATAAGTGAATAATGATCTGTGACGACCGTAAACTTAGCGCCCTCAACATATGGTCGCAGTTTCTCAACCGCCCACAGAACCGCTAGACACTCCTTCTCGGCCGTCGAGTAGTTGCGTTCGCCTTTGTTAAAGGACCTACTCAAACAAGCTATCACCCTCTCACCGTCATCAAACATTAGCGTTAACTCCGCATCTATACCGAAATCAGACTCAACTGTCTGGAATGTGAAAAGCCTATCAAAATAAGGGCAGCTGAAACCGGAGCTGTTCCTTCGCTTCTTTAGAACACCTTTCACAATCTTCAGTCCAATTGAACTTTCGGTTCTTCTTCGTTAAATCGGTGAGAGGCCTAACTAACTCTGCAAAATCTTTAATAAAGCTGCGGTACCAGGACACTGTGCCTATAAATGGCCGAACCCTCTTTGCGCTCTTCGGTACCTCGATCCGAAGCATCGCGTCTACCTTCTCGGGGTTTACAAAATATTTTAACTCAGACAAACAAAAATTAAATTTATCCCTATGTAATCTAAGTCCTGCACTATCTAATCTATCTTGAGCATCTTTCAAAATATCCAAATGCTTCTCGAAATTATTTGTAAGGATAATAATATCGTCCAAATGCACAAAAATATTAGGCTCTTACTCTGATCCTATGACCGAATATATAAACCTCTGCCAGGTTACCGGTGCATTATGCAAACCGTACGGCATCCTCTTAAACTGAAATAGTCCTCTACCTGGTACCGTGAACGCTGTGAAGGGCCTTGACTGCTCCTCCACCGGAATTTCCCAAAAAGCGGACTTAATATCCAGACTGGACAGAAAATTAGCATCCCTTAGCTTATCTAAGTTCGCCGACACAAATGGAAGGAGGTAGCTATCCATTTCGGTACATTTATTCAAAATCCTATAGTCTACGCAAAATCTATATGTACCGTCTTTCCTCCTGATCACTACAACTGGAGACGCCCAAGGACTATGTGATTTCTCTATCACCTTTTCGTCAAGCGTATCTTTAATCTCCTCGTCCACATGCGACTGTATGACGGGAGACACAGTTTTATACCTCTGTTTCACAGGCTCGACTGCTGCTTTTACACTGACCTTGTACTCGACGAAATGGGTCCGGCCTAGCTTTAATGCCCTAGATTGTTTGTCATCTGACTCGGAGTGGTCGGTTCTGATTCCGGCCAAGAAAACGATCACCTCATCCTCGATATATCCGGAATAATACCAGCCTGGGCCCAAAAATCGATGCCAAGTGTTACGCCTTGAGGTAACTCTGGAACCATGAGGCATTATAGGAGAAATTACTTGTCCTCCACCTCGATTGGCGACAAAACCGAGCCTAAACCCGAGATATGACCTCCATCCGCGAGAGTCACTCTCAAAAAATTCGAAACTGAACTCACCCTAATTCCATACGAACTTAATTTCTGCCAACCTAACCGACCTATTACTGTTCTGGTCGCACTAGAACCCAACAAAGCCCTAAAAGCAAAAACAAAGATATTAATATCCAAATACGGGCGTTCGTCGTGACCGCCCGTCACCAACGAAAACGCCAACCTAACTTCTTCAATCTCGATACCTACATTTGTCAGCTGGGAGTTAGCAGGTTCACTTACTCGCCCTACTAGACCGCCTGTCCTGCTGTCCCAGGGGTCTATCTCCCGTTTCCCGATCTGTTGTCCGACCTGACAACCCTATCGCTTGACCGAGAATTCCCTATTCTTTCGTCCGACCTACTCTCTCTCACAGGCCTTGACCTGAAGGGGTTGTGGTTTCGCCCAGCACCGGGAGTTGAACTTCGTTGGGTACCCGGGGAGCCACTCGGCTTCGCTGCGCACGCCGGGCAGTCCCGCTTCATGACTCCAAGCCTACCGCAACCGAAGCACTTAATCCCCTTCTTACAATCCGCCGAAATATGACCGAACCTCCTGCAATTGAAACACCGGGTATTCGACCCCGGCTTAAAGCTATATGAATGGTCCGGCTCCGCTACCGCAGTGACCTCTACACCAGCCTAGACATAAGCCAGGTCAGGTTCCAACAAACCTTTGGCCTTATGACCCGAAGCAACTAGTTCGGTAATCGACCCTATTGTCACCAGACCCAACTGCGTCTGGTAGAATGGTAGGAGATTCGCCCTAATCAATCCTAACATCTTTTTCTCAGATAAAGGCTCCTGAAGCCTACCAAACATTATCTTCATACCCGCTACATATACTCCGATGGACTCATTCGCTCCCTGAGTCCTTCGCCTAATCTAGGTTAGTAAGAGATCGTCGTAGTTGGGGTGCAAGAACTCCAACTTCAACTCTCTTACCAGTTCCTCCCAACTACCTAAAGACTTCCTAACCGACATAAGCCACAAAAAAGCTTTCCCTACAAACAAATATACCGCGCTTCTGAAAAGTTGAGCTTGGGTCACACCGCGTGCCTCGCTCAACTCCTCAACCCGTTCTAAGAATGCGAAAAGTGACATACCCGATTTTTCGCCATCGAAGTGGACGTCCCATGGGCGGGGGTGCTATCGGGTCCACACGAGTGGCACCCGAGCGCTCTACCGAAACGATCTCCTCTTCTTCGGCTTCTTCGGTGCCGACTACCTACTGTAATTCGGCGAGATGGAGCAACAACTTGCTCTTCAGCTCCATCTGCTGAGTCATCTCGCCGTCGCTTCCCGGTCGCGCCCGTCCGATTCGCGATAAACACCATTCGATTTTTGCCATCGCTTTCGCTCCATGCGATGGCTTGCCTCCACCCGAAACCGACGCAATAAAATTCTTCACCTCCTCCAGTTTCGACTCGACCGCCATCTTATCCTCGTCGAAACTGAAGGGGTAGCCCTGAAAGAGGTTTACCGACCCCCTTCGCTCGATTAATCGCGATGGTCTAAGCGACTTACGCATGGCTTCTACCGTACCGATTGGAAAACCGCGTGCATTCATCTTGTACGCGAGCTCCTCTTGGGACAACCGATTTATTTCCATAATGCTCAACAAAAAAGTTCCGAATAAGAAAAGGAAAAAAATAAAAGCCGAAAAATAGATATATAAAAAAATAAACTAAAACAAAAATTCCAAAAAAACTTTTACCCTGTTATTTTCGCGTTGCCCTATACTGGATCAACAAAAGACCCTAACACGAAAACAACAAAAGAGTCTAACCAGACGAAACAAATAAGTTAATAAAATAAAAAAAACAAATATTGTCTATTTCGACAACACAACTATTTAAAACAAATTTTTTTTTTGTAAATAAATAAAGATATTTAATTTAAAAAATAAAAAATTTAAAGAAAACTTTTTAACTAACAAAAAAACTAAAAACCACAGCCTAAATTTGGTAGGGCTACAAAAAAATAAAACTGCTAATTTACCAAACGGAACGGACTCACCAAATTCCTTTGTAATAAGTTAAAACTAAAAGGAGCCCCAAGTGGAATTTACGAACGCCGTAAACAAATAAGAAAAACATTAGCTGGACAACTACTGCGCAACAAGTAAACAAAATAAACAAGATATTATTTTGCGGTACACCCGAAGTGTGGTCCAACCAAACTGGTTACGAACCCACTCGCACTACTTCCGCACTGCCGAGGGTAACTTTAACGCCTGTATGACTGGGCTCTGTGTGCGGGATGCGAGAGGGATGGGTAAGGACGTAACGATGGAAGCAACACTGTTGGCCCGACAAAAAGTTAACCAACAATAAGTGGGCAAAATGATACTTATTAGTTACTCGGTCGGGTGTGGGTACCCAACCTGGGTTGCTCCTCCGGTGATGTCGTCCAACTTCACCTCCACCGCTATCCACCAACGCGGCACTATCTTCCTACACAAAAATTAGGCTTCGACTGCCTTCTCAGTATTTATTGCCTCACCTGGAAAAACATTAAATATTTCCTGTCATCAAATAAACAGTCATCGCATTCGTGACTTGGCTCCCACGTCACGGTTGTTAGTCATATCTTCGAGGTCGTAGATAATTTCGTCTATCTAGGGACCAGCATTAAATCCAACGCAGAATCACTCTTGACTGAGTAGGCAATTGAGAAGTAAAGCCCTCTCTCGGCGAACGAAAATCAAACTCTAGCGGCTACGCTGGCTAGGTCATGTCGTCCGAATGGATGAAAGCAATCCAGCTTTGAAAGTATTCGACCCAGTTCCCGCTGGTTGAAGCAGAGGAAGAGCAAGACTCCACTCCGTTGGAAGGATCAGGTGGAGAGTGTCCTGGTTTCACTTGGTATTTCCAGCTCGCCAAATAGCGAAAGGAAGGGATGGATGTGCGCTATAAGCAGTAATAACGCCAATAAAGAAGAAGAAGAAGACTGTTGAGCGAGCAAGCTTTTTTGCCATTCACTAAAAATGCCAAAAACGGACTTGACGCGAAGAAAACAATTGATGTTCGTATGCCTATATGTACATATGTTTCCTAACGGTTGCAATAAAAATGCTTAGTGCAGTGAACTGAGCTCTAATTTGGGACGAATTTTAGCACTAAAACGTTATGATTTCATTTGCAATCCGCTATTTTAGCGCTTCTTAATGCGTACCTATTGTACATATTTATGTTTTGCGTTTAGCGTATAAGAGAATTAGAAAATGAACTTAAGTATTGTTGGCGTGAAGCAAAATCAAGCAAAAACATCATTGGCAGGAAAAGCGCACAGCTTATTCACAGCTCTGCGCGAATTCCATTAGATCTTCAAAAAATTGGTACTCTTGCAACACCATCAGTTCCAGGGGCAACTGCGAATACTCGCGCAAGAGGCGGCGAGTTTTCGTCCTTCACGCATTCGATGTCGTTGATTTGAATGCTTACCTAAGATGTACGTTACATTGCTCGTTCTTGACTCCAGGTCTTCAAAATTTATGTTCTACGTGCGTTGCTCGCTGCCATTGAACAAGCCGATTTAAATTTATTTTGGTCAGGTCTGGTTCAGGCAAAGTACATAGTTAGAGGAAATGTCCTGGTTTTAGTACATCTAAATCTTTGGGATTTTATTATATAAAAGTGATACAAGAGATATAGAATTAATGACAGCCGCGATTTGACATATCAGAGTGCGCATTTCATCAAAGCCAAGGAGTGAAGAGCCAACTGAACGATAAAAATGCTTTCACGGCCGCTTCTCACAAGCCGCTGAAGTACGGGGAGCGGGGCGGAAAGAACACATTACTGATAGAGTACTTATGAACTTCGCTTCGATGGTCGTCATTTAACCATTTAACCATAGGCGTTGCAAGTCCCTCAACTCGTTTTTTGCCCCTACAAAGTTTGTTGCATTATCTGACCAAATGCAGCGGGTTGGGGGCAAGAATTCGCTTTAAAGCATCGATAAACGCGTTCGTCGACAGGTCCTTCACCAACTCCATCTACACGGCCTTTGTTGCGAAGCAAATAAATAAACTGACATAGCATTTTAGAGGTGCCTTGTTTCGTATTAAAATAAATGGACGACAATAGTTTACACCAGCGGCCATAAAGATCCATGAAGCATGATGTTTCGCCAAGCTGGTGGATATGCTGATGATTCATCGAAGGCTAGCTGATGCATAGACCGAATAGTCAAACATGATGCAAGGTTGGTTCAGTGTGTTACTGTATTCAGCTTGTACACAAATAAATCATGTTGTGGAGGGTCGCGCCAGATTATACATAGATTGGAGCATATCGTCTGGAGTATGTAAGTGTAATGGGATTAGTCATGCTTTTGGGTATGCTGTTACAGTCGGGGGCTATACTCTACCCCTACTATTGCGTCCACCTCTCGCACCCTGGAAACGTGATCAACCCTTGTGCAAGATGCAATAACCAACCCGGGTGGCGCCTTGGGTCACGGATAAACGAGAGCACACTTCAGTGGAGCCACTCCTACTTACTCGGTTAAAGATCCGCTGAAGTCCAAATTCAGCGTCTGTTCACCAGAGGTGTTCCAGCACAAAAAAATACCTGATCGAAAAACACAAAACCAGATCGATTATGTTATGATAGACGGAAGATGTGTCTCCAGTGTTCTTGAAGTTTGCACACTTCGAGGGCCCAACTTCGACTCGGACCACTACCTTGTTACAGCGAAAATACACACTCTGTGTATCAAAGAACGCCCGTCAACAAACACAAGGAAAGTTCGATGTCGAAAAGCTGCCATCAAAACAGACTGGCCGGACGGTTTTCGATTTTCTACTCGACTGCTGCTCTCTGAGAGCACTCATCAGCAGCAAAGTATGCGGAAACTTTGGGAATGCATTTCAAGCACCCTCCATATAGCAGAAAATGAAACTATTGGATTTCGGAAGGGTCGCAAAAACAGCTGGTACGATAAGGACTGCCGTGTTGCAGAGAAGAGAAAGCAGATTGCCAACCTCGCAACGTTGCTATCGAAGAGGGATGGGTTAGATACCGGGTGTTGAAGAAGGAAGTAAGACGCATCAGCAGACAAAAAAAAAAGAAAAAAGCCGAGATGCCTAAGTATGAAGAGTGTTAAGACCAAAAGCCTAAATTAACCCTTCTTTTGGTACCGCCCTAATATTTCTATTCAACACATAATATCTTTCGTTAAATAACACATTACACGAATTACGGATTATAAAATTGATAGCAAACTAGAAGAACTTATTTTGGGAGGTCTGGGGGCCCTTGGCGCTTTTTTGTGAGGGAAAAGTGAGCGACTTATAATTTATTTATTTACTTATTTTCATAATATTTGTGACAGTAGATATTCAAGACTTCAAATCATATTGCAATAAGTTTATTGTAAAGGAAACAGCTGTGGTCTTTTGAATTTTCAGACTTGAGTGAGGATAATCAACGACAAGGTAATTAGTTAATATTACACCACCATAATTTATTATAGTCTTATAGAAATGATAGTTTTAAAGTTTTAAGAAACTGGTTGATATCAGCATTGAAAAACATAAAAGTTTTTGTTAAGGGACAAGAAAAGCAATTGTGGATATCTGAGTTCGTCCGGTGTTTAACATTGAAGAGGAGAGTATAGAATGTATCTTTCTATATAATACAATTTACACCCAGATATTGTGCGTTGTCAGTATCATTTTCATAATTTTTGTAATGTGAAAATCAACCGACAACAAATTCGTTGTGCTTTAAAAATAGCATATATTTTGTTCAAGTACATACTGGGTAGTAATTAAAATTATAATGAAATAAAATATGATTAGACATTTTAAGCTTACCATAGTATTTTTATTTTAAAGGCTAAGAAGAAGACAAAATATATATGTATATAAATACATATTCTTTCAAATATCACCCTCATTTTAAATTGTCGTGCACAAAGGGATGTGACACAATAGCTCGCCTCGTAACGAATGTGTGTTGGCTACCAAGGAGATACGTGCTCTAATAGCCTATTTCCACCGGACGTTAAATGCATTTTAGCTTAAATGCATTTAAACATCGCATTTAAGTGCTAAAATCCCATGTGTTTGTTGTTGTATATCGGTAATTTGACAGAAAATGTTATGTTAACAGTCGATGCTGTCACTACTAATGTAAACATTTCGGACGTTTCGGTATATTTCTTGGCAGAGTCGTGTATTTTCGGATTTAATGAGGGGCCAGACTTTTATATTGCATGCTGAAATTTTTTCTGCAAAAGTCACTTTTTTGCATTAATATTAACATCAAAACATAAATTAAGTAATCGGCGAAGGTAATGCTTCTCCTCTTTAAAAAATAAAATAAAATAAAAATAAAAAACAAACGAAAAGCAATTGTGGAATAGAAAACGATTCCCTCAACATAAAAATATACACGACTCTGGCAACTATCAGCTGATTGCGCAAAACAAATAATTATGTGTATATAATTGGCGCAAAACAAATATTTATGTATCTATAATGTGGCATTGTAACCGGTTAAGCGATTTTTCGGCCGAGCTACTCCTCGAATATTGGTTTTCTAGAAAAAAAAATGAATAATTACTTAAAAAAATAAACTAAACTGAATGGAAACAAAACGACGCAAGGGGAACCTTACGGAGGAGCAAAGTTTCCTGGATTGCTGGGAAGGAAGAGCTCAGGAATTGAGAGGTATCCGAAAAAACTCTCATGTATACAAAGAAATGGCGGTGGAGTTAACGCAATCGGGGATCGAAGTCACTGGCAGTTGTAAGCATGCAAAAAAGCAGTTTCCTTTCAGCAGCGTCTGTCCGTGCAGCAATAATCTGCACTTGCAAATCATAATATTGTATAAATAGCAAAATAAAATAAATGCGGTCTCTTGAATTCATGATTTTAATACTTGTGACAAATTTTGCAAACTGCAAATGTAAACAAAAATCAGCCGTTTGAGTTAACTCACGTTTGACATTTCATTCACTTAACAGAGGCCTTAAATGCATTTAAGTGGTTGGTGGAAATAGGCTATAAGACTGGAAGTCGTGAGCTGCTTTAACCATATGCAAAATAATCGTTTCTAGCCACTCCCAGGTGAATGGCAGTCAAAAACTTTCCTCCCATATTTCTAGATTATACAATTTACACCCAAATGTTGTGCGTTATCAGTATCATTTTCATTATGATTTTAATGTGAAAATCAACCGACTACAAATTCGTTGTGCTTTAAAAACAGTATATATTTTTTACAAGAACATTCTGGATAGTAATTTAAATTATAATGAAATAAAATAGAATTAGAAATTTTAAGCTTACTGTTTTTATTTTAGAGGCTTAAAAGAAGAAACGTAAGTATATAAATACATATTTTTTCAAATTGTCGTGGACAAAGGAATATGATACAATGGAATTTAAATTTTATACTTCATTATTACTTACTTTCAAAGCTGCCTATTGGGCACCAGTTTGTGAAAAATTAGATAATAAAGGGCTTGCAATTAACCAAAACTCGAATAGTATTCAATTTAATTTAACATTACCGAATAGTAATGATATTTTACAAATAAATATTTCATTATTATTACTTAAACAAAGTGAGGCTCTTTTAACGCGTTATAACGAAGAAATTGTCGTCATCATCGTCGTCATCGTCATCGATTCCCATTGTAGAGATAACACAACAATCTCTACCCCTGACAGAAATAACTCAACCATCTACAACAATCACACCATCGCCTACAGTTGCCTTTACAACTGAAGGGAAACCTCTACAAATTTTTACTATAGATCCAGCTATAAAGTCATTTCGTATATAGATTATTGAAAATGAGTCTGGTATTGGAGAAATCATTGAGGCAAAACAAGCATTTTATCGACATTTCAAATTGGAATATGATAATTTTGATATACCGATTCGTTGTACTTATGATAGTAGATAAATTGACAAACTGTTGTGCATCAAGTGCTTTGAATATCGTGAAATTGAAGCTGAACGAATTCTAAGTAATGGTGACATTGAAAAGGTTCTTGTTCAGGATAATTCATATAAAATACCAAATGTAGAAATAATTGATGTTAAAACCTATATACAAACATATAATATGGTCATTGTAAAACGTATGTTAGATGAATATTGAAAAAAGAAAAAATTGACTAATTTAATAAACATTCTACTTATACACCTGTTGTATTGAAGTTATGGAGCAAGCTTCTACTATAATCAGTTTATGAAACAAAATCAAAATATAAGCAGCTTTAGAAATTTTGAAAATAGTATACAGGCTAGTTTTGAATACAATATTCCAAACACTTCTTTACATTAAAAAGTAAATGTAACAATTCAATTGATAGATAGAAATCTTCCTAAGCTGAATTCACCATTATTAAAAACAACATCAACAATTCAGAGCCGTTGGGAATATTTTAGACCAACTTACTCCGATCAAATGACTGAGTCGTATAGTGCGAAAAGTAATGTATACACCATACTCGATGCTATTGACGCTTTTAAAAAAAAATTTAGGTGAAAAGGAAAAGAAAGTCCAGGGGTTTTCCATCGACATTTGAATTTAGTTTACGATAATTGTGAAATTCGAATTAAATGCTCTCATTATACATAGCAATTATGTAAAGCGTACTTTAAATATCTATTGCTTTACATTTTCGAAAAACA
The DNA here is from genome assembly GCA_037013455.1 of Ceratitis rosa. Lineage (NCBI taxonomy): Eukaryota > Metazoa > Arthropoda > Insecta > Diptera > Tephritidae > Ceratitis > Ceratitis rosa. Next base: position 672,473 of record JAWMAG010000129.1, read on the forward strand.
ATACGGACAAATTACACGCACATGAACGAGAAGCATTAAATGAGCGCGCCTCTTACGATAAAAACCCAACAATAATTCATGTTGATCGTTTTTATCAAACATTGCATATGAAGGTTCAGTAATCAAAGACATGTCGTCAGCTGTAGATATATTTAATTTTCTAAAAAACTTTGAACATATTTTGCCTGCAAAGCAGAAAAAAAATTATTTTATATATTCATTCAAAAATCGAGTATAGAGATAAATTAAGTAAAATAAAGAATAATTTCGGTGAATATTACGAAGACTGCCTTTGGTCGAATTCTAATTGCAAAAATGGTCCAGACAGTTGCAACTGCTCATACCTAGAGCGCCTGGATAAGGAAGCCTACAACATTTTGAACACTTACATATACTAAAATTTATAGCCAATTTTACTGTAAACATTGTAAATAAATCCTATCTGTAAAAACTTACTTTTTTATAAACAAAAAATCACCTCTTTAAATAAAAATAATTTTTAAATTTAATTTTTTTATTTTATTAAACTAAAAAGAATGTTATTACACCCTCCATAAATAACAATATACCAGTGGCTTCATAAAATTATCACACATTTTTAAATAATCTTTTTAACAACATTTGTAAATGGAATATATTCATACATTTTATCATGGATAAGCAACGACGTTAGCAGGGACGGATTTCGTTCAAATTTAATATTAAGGTCATCATATGTATACGTAGTGGCGTTAAGGTGAACTTTAACATCTAACTCACCATGTTTAAATTTCTTTTCATTTTGAAATCCTAAAAAATATAGCGAGGTCTTTCATTTTCACCAACCATTTTAACATTCCATAATATATTCGTGCTTTTCTCTTGAAAGTGGTTGTTGTAGACATCCCAACATCCAAACGAATATGTAGTACTTTTCATGTAATATTTAAAAGTTGTATTGTACAATAGTTGTCTTCATAACAACATCATCTTCTTTAGCTCGTATTAAAACTAATTCACGTTTACAATCTTCAGTAAATCTAAGCAGGTTTTTCAATGATATACAAAAATTGAAATGTCCAGTCTTTATTTTTAATTTCGAACTCTCAAACTCGTCTGTTGCAATACCCAACTTTCCAGTGCGATTGATTTCTATTCCATTTATTTCATATCGTATCTCCTCGAATAAATAGGACAAAGAATTATTTAGCAGCTGTGCAGTTTTTGAAGCTAATGAATCACTACTTGATATGAACCCCACAATGTATAAAATACTTTCATTTTTTAGAGCGCATAGGTTTTAAATGTAGTCTTATTGATATGTCTTCTCCATGAAAATTAATCAGGCTATCCGTTTGATCAACAACTTTAAGAACTAGAGTTCTTATTTGATGAGTATTAACTGGTAAATATATAACGTTAAGAGGTATTTCTGAGATTTTATATCCTGGGCTAACTCTAAGAGAAAACTGATGAGCCAGTAATGATATTAAATTCAACGGATATGGTGTTTATTTTGTTATACGTAGGCTGCTATATATATTTCTGGCCTAATAATGAAAATACGAATATTTATCAACGATTTGGCTCGTCTTAGAAGACCCACACGGTCGATTGCTGTTTTGTTTCGGGCTCATTTCTTTATACCAATCCACACGAGCCTTTTTTTGAGCGATTGTCAAATTGTGCGGGATCCAACGAGAACAAACCTGTTTTACCGCCAGGTGTTCATGCAATATCGAATGTATGCTGGTGGGAGAAATGCATAGGCATGCCTCTATCTGAAGGTATGTTACAAGACGGTCTTGCATTATCAGTTCAAGTACGGCATCGATGTTTTCTGGCACATCGGCTGTTTTTAGACGACCTTCACGGAATTCGTCTTTGAGCGAGCGTTGAATTCGTTGTACCAGTTTTTCACAGTGCTATAGGATGGTGCTTCATAGCCATATAAAGATTTTAGTTCATCGATGCACTCTTGTCGTGATAATCCACGTCTGAAGTTGTGAAAAAGGATCGCACGAAAATGTTCACGAGTTAATTCCATTTTTTGGCCGAGATGAAGTTTTTAATTCCCTGTAAATAAAACAATTCACGATTAAATGACAAAACGTTCTGAGTGATGTTATACTGAAAAATGTCAAACTTTCCAATGGAAATGCCAGATTGCACCTGGCAACACTTAATGTTGCCTGGGCCAGACCTATATATAGCAGCCTACGTATATCAGAGTGTTTAGACCAACGGCCTAAATATAATATAAGGGACCACCCTATTGTGCAGTAACTCTATATGCATATGCACGCACATATGCATAAGTAATCGATAACTGTTATACAAAAAAGAAACGGCTTTTCACTTCCAAAAAGCAAACCTTTTTTTCAAAAACTTCTTTTGGGATTTCAAGCGGAATACACCAGCCATTGCGCCACTTCAGGTATAAAAAACCAATTATAGATTCTTATATATTATTTTTGCCGCTAATTCAATCACACCAATTGTACATATATTATTATTAATAAAACCACTTTTTTACTTCAACTAATAAAATACAATTTCTTTTCCTTTAATTGTTTTACGTTTGAGCGCCAATCTCGCCCACGCGTAAATAATGAGTAATGAACAATCCCTGGCTCCAATATTCTTTTACTGAAACCTAGTAATGAACCAATTGATTATTTTTCAGAAAATTTCACTTCATACCTTCTGCTCAAATATAAACGAGACTGCTCAATAAAACAAAAACGGTTAATTATTCTTCAATATTTATATTATCCCCTTCAAAATAGTCACCATTAGAGGCGATACACATATGCCACCTTTTCTTCCAATCTTCATAACACTTCTGGTGGGCCGCTTTAGGTATGGCTTTCAGTTCCTTCTTCGAATTCTCTTTTATGACTTCAATCGACTTAAAATGCTTTCCACGAAGCGGCAATTTGAGTTTAGGCAAAAGAAAAAAGTCACATGGTGCCATGTCGGGTGAATACGTGCTTGCGGAACAATATTTACGTTGTTTTTGGTCAAATAATCGCGTACAAGACGAGACGTATGAGCTGGCGCATTATCATGATGTAGAAACCATGAATTGTTGTCCCACAAATCCTTCCTTTTGAGACGAATATTCTCACGCAAACGCTTCAAAACGGATAAATAATATTCAGCATTAACTGATTGACCTTCTGGAAGGAATTCCGAGTGCATAACACCTTGGCTATCAAAGAAAACAATGAGCATAACTTTGATTTTCGATCGACTTTGACGTGGTTTTTTGGGTTTCGGCTCATTTGGAAGGCGCCATTCAGATGATTGCTGGGCTGTTTCAACGTCGTATTCATAGACCCAAGTCTCGTCACCAGTTATGATGTGCTGGATGTCCGTATCACTCATTGTGAGCATTTCCTTAGCGACAGTTTTGCGTTCCTCTTTTTGAAGAAAATTCAACAATTTTGGAACAAGTCGAGCAGACACACGTCTCATGCCCAAAACATCGTGAATAATGCTATGAGCGGAGCCATTTGATATGTTGAGCTCACTAGCTATCTCTCTTTCAGTCACACGACGATTTTCCAACGCAATTTTATTTACTTTTTCGACGTTTTCTTCGTTTATTGACGTTGCTGGACGACGATCATGGGGCAAGTTCTCCAGCGATGTACGGCCGTCCTTGAACGACTTATACCAATCAAAAATACGTGCACGTGATAGACAAGACTCCCCATGTGCCTTCTACAACATTTTCATTGCGTCCGTCGCACTTATTCCATTGGAATAACAAAATTTCAAACAAACTCTTTGCTCAACGTTAATTTCCATAGTTAAATTCGAAAAACACACTCGAGGTTGACTTGTTTATAGTGCCGTAAAAAAAAACTATGTGACAGATCGCGCTCAAATTTGACATGTAAACATATAACAGTCCTGCCAACCTAAGCAAAAAAAAAATATGGCCATATTTCTCGTCCTTGTCGAGTTATAGATAAAGTCTCCGTTTATATTTGAGCAGAAGGTATATTAGGTCAAGTAAAAATTTCGTTCGCTTTTATCTAGGAGATGATGTTATTGTCCATAGTACTAGTGTTACGTGTCGCATCATGTCATACTAACGGCGCTGAAAACGTGTTTATTCGCGCTAAAAGTTTGTCTTTGACAGTTTTTCGATTGATTGACTCAGTACGTTGTGAGCGCTCGTCAAAGATGGACACCAGCAAAGAGAAAATTCGCTATATTTTACAATTTTTTTTTCTATCAAGGCGAAAAAGCAGCCAAAGCGGCTGAAAAAATTTATTTAGTTTATAGGTCCTATACTGTAAACGAACGTGTGGCACAAAGTGGTTTGCTAGGTTCCGTTCCGGTAATTTCGATGTCAAAGATGTACCACGAGTCGGGAGGTCTGTCGCCGAAAATTGCGATAAAGTAATGGAAATAGTGGAAACAGACCGTCACGTGAGCACTTATTTTATCACTGAGGAACTAAAGATAATCCAGAACCGTTTAGAACCATTTGCATAACCTTGGATTCAAAGAGAAGCTCGATGTTTGGGTGCCACACGAACTAACGCAAAAAAATATGATGGACCGAATCTCCATCTGCGAATCGCTCCTTAATCGCAACAAAATCGACCCATTTCTGAAGCGTTTGGTGACTGGCGATGAAAAGTGGATCACTTACGACAACGTCAAGAAAAATCGGTCGTGGTCGAAACGTGGTGAACCGGCGGAAACGGCGGCCAAGCCAGGATTGACGGCCAGGAAGGTTTTGCTGTGTGTTTGGTGGGATTGGCAAGGAATCATCTACTACGAGCTGCTCCCCTATAGCCAACCGCTCAATTCGGCCCTCTACTGCCAACAACTGGACCGCTTGAGGGCAACACTCATCCAGAAGAGGCCATCTTTGATCAACAGAGGCCGAATTGTGTTCCATCCGGACAACGCCAGGCCACACACGTTTTTGGTGACGCTCGGATGGGAGGTCCTAATGCACCCAGCTTATAGTCCGGACCTGGCACCATGTGATTACCATCTTTTCCTGTCCATGGCGAACGCACTTAATAGTGAGAAATTGGCCTCAAAACAGGCCTGTGAATATTGGCTCTCCGAGTTTTTTGCCAATAAGGACTGTTACGTGGCTGCCTTTTGGGATAAGTCTCTGTGGTGGGGTGGCATGCTTGCGATCCCAAGCTAGCTCGTCGTCTGGGGAGGTTCTTGCCACTTTCGCCCTACCTTCAGCCACTATAACCATAATTTAGAAATCATGCCGTTTGATCTGGGGAAGGAGTTGTGGTACAAGGGTTTACGAAGATAATAATTCATATAATATTTATTTTTACGTTATTATCATATTTTTTTTTGTTTGTTTAAAACTCCAATTTGATTATGATTTATTATACTTATATACATATCTATATATCTGTACATGTTCGTATAAGTTCCTATACTATAAAAAATTCTACGTTAACTTCCAAAAAAAAAAAACAGAAAATCATTATAGGGCCAGAGTGAACGCGTATGTATGCATGGGTATGCTTAGAACTGTCAATCGGCATTTATACGCGGCTTTTATCTAATACTTATTTCGGAGTATAGTTAATTACAATGCCGCGGTCATTAAGAGCTCTACTCTGGACATATTTCAATTCCTTTTTTTTCTTAGTTCTAGTTAGTTCAATTTCCGAATTTAGTTATTATCATGCATTTTTTTTATTCGACGACAAGGCAAATGAGGGGTACGCTGGAGAGAAGGATGGGGGCACCGATTTCATTTGACGCCTTCAGGTAGGTACTGGTGTGAGTTCACCGTTCAGTAGTTACAGGTGGTCCCATGTGTGCGTATTTTTTTTTTCAAAAATCTTTCAAGCCAGAAGCGATTTTCTGGGGCTTGACAAAAACGTTATGAATTTTTAAGTTGGCCATTTCAGCTATATAAGCAGCACGTGGCGTTTTAGCTGCTGATCGGACGCTGCTGCGACGAGGGCATTGCTACGGTGGATGCGGTGGTTGCGCCGGCGCTTCTGCTGTCGACGCGGGTGCTATGCTGGTTTTTGATGTCAACGTGGATGCTTCGCTGACGCTGCTGCGGTCCGTCGTGCAGTTGCTTAACTGCCTGAGCGACTCTACCTCTTCTATTTCACCTTTTGCGTTCGTAGGCTCTGATCCGTAGTAGCCCGACCCAGTTGGACCTGAAAATTTTGGGGCGTGGATGAAATCTAGTTGGGGCCATCCTACTTAATTGCCTAATCTTAAAATATTTCTATTTTTATTTTATTTTATGTTATTTTTACTATTATTTTTGTATGTTTATGTCGTTGTGTATGTCGGTATTTGTGCATTCCTGCAATTGAATTCAATTTCACATATATTGTACCGCACTTAGTTTTAATTTAATTTTGAGTTTTTTAAAGGGTGGTTAAATTTTCAAGGGCCGATGTTGATTTTGAATAAAACACAAACTATTTAGGAAATTATTGAAATTTTTTTGCTTCACCTTAATTTTATTTCAGCTTGCTTTTTTTTTTGATTTTTACTTTTCTCTGTTATTCAAAACAAATTCATTTTTGTCATATTTTATTGATTTGACTTATATTTTTTTATTTAATTTCATTTATTTCAGCCTTAGTTTTTTTATTTATTAAAATTAATTCTTTTATTTCTATTTTTATTTAATTTTTTTATTTTTTTTTAGTAAAAATTCTTAATTCTAAGAAATATCCGCTTTTCCTTTTTTTCTAACATAATTACCTTTTTAACAGGGGTTTTCCTATTTATTTTCCTTGAGGTCCCGGTTAATATATGTATATCCCAGTTCAAACGGATTTCTTCATTTTTTTCCAATAATTAGTTTTTCACTTCTAATCACTGCCTTTTTCATCTGATTTTTATTATTTGTGTTCTTGTTGATCAAACCCGAGGTGAAGAAATGTTCTCAAGTTACTTTCACTCGAGCATACCCACACATTGTAAATTTTCACACACATGCACACTACTTTTGATCATCCAATATACGAACACGTATGCAACACTACAACTATCTTACGGTTCAAACGTACATTCGTATGCAACTTGTGGTTTGACATGGTTTGACGAAGTTTGCTTAGGTTTGGAGTTGTTTGATGTTGTATGGGGCAGGCTTACACCACCGCAGGCTGTCGCTACAGGCTCGCATCCGCCGATGTTGCCTGCAGCATGTAGCGTGGGCGTAAAGAAATTTCAAGCGCTGCCTGTAGTTTTCCTTAATGTCTTCATTATTGTTGTTCAACGTGTGGCCTCGACCCACGACCTAAAGCCGGGCTTATTTACCTGTAGTTGTTCATGTCACGTTAATTCTCCTATTAAAATTCAGGTACTTGTGTTGTGTTGGAACGACAAGCAGTTATTTAAAGTCGAAATATGTTCATATATGTGTGTATATGGTCGGTTGGTGCATATTAAACAAGACTTTGTAATAACTCTTTATCGTGCGTAATTAACTATTAATACTTGAAAAGCGGGGTGAACATATTTAATATTACGTAGTATATGTACATGTAAATCCAAGTCTCAACTGACAAAGATGTCTTTTGCATGGTAGATTCTGATTTTTTTCCCGCTAACGTCGCCCAGTTCGTACATCGAATTTCCTATTACCTTCAGTATTATAAATTTTATTTGCTTTGGCGCGAGTTTAGCATTAAAATTGTCAATTTTAGAGCTCTGTTTGAAGTTTCGTCTATACACTACTTGTCCGGTTTTTAATTGTACGTTCTTGCTTCTCGTATTGTACACTTTTTATGACTTAATGTGAGCTTGCTTCAATTGCTTCATTATCTCGTTTCTAATCAATTGCATTCTGTCCGTGTTTAGATCAATCTGAAAGTCTGCGTCTTTTACATCACATAGTCTCCGATATATCTTGTATGCCGCGCCATGTTGAATCATGGGTATGCCAAATATAGCATAGTATGGTGAACAAGTAATTGCGCTATGCTCTACACTTCGAAGCGCGAAGGCTGCATCGCTGATGTGTCTGTCTCATGTCTTTTGATTTTCAGCTATATAAGAACGCACTATTTGCAACACTGATCGATTAATTCTCTCAGCGGCGTTGCCCTGCGGCGAATAAAATGCTGTTTTAACATGTGTTGTACCATATTTTTCGAGAAAACTCTTGAATAGTTCGGACACGAATTGCTTCCCATTATCTGAGTGTATATATTCAGGCACGCCGAATACATGGAAGATATCTTTTTCTAGATATTTAATTACTTCCGCTGAGGTGGCCTTCTTCATTGGTTTTAAAAACACAAACTTAGACAAATGGTCGAGACACACAAATACGAAAACGTTACCATCGCAAGTGCGAGGGTATGGGCCCATATAGTCGATATATAATCGTTGAAAAGGCCGTTCGGTAATATGCTGATGAATGCCTCCGTGACCAGCAGATGGTGAGTTGTGTGCGGATTCCACTAAGCCCTGTCGTAGTTCTTACGGCATCCAAAGTTTCCAGGCATGGTCCTGTAGAAATTTTTCCCCTCTATCAAATTGTGTACATTTGTATACATACCCATCCGATATGCATACATCCGGCAGTCTGTCACGGTCTCCTTCAGCTTTATATATTCAGGCGATTCATAAGCTGGTGAGTCTAAATAAACGTCCATCGCTCTATCATTTACGTGGATTTCTTCTATATTTACCCTCGATAAAGTGTCGGGCACTACGTTCTGTGACCCTTTCCGATGTTCAATGTTGAAGACGAAAGTCTGAAGTTTTAGACTCCACCAGGCGAGTCTGCCTGAAAGATCCTTTTGGTTCATTAGCCACTTCAAGCTGGCGTGGTCCGTTATGATTGTGAAAGGTAATCCTTCAACATATGGTCTGAATCTTTTCACACTTAATACGGCTGCGTAGCACTGAAGTTCGGAAATACTGAAATTTATTTCTACTTTGTTCAATTTGGCTGAAATATACGCTATGGGACGTTCGTTATTCTCATCGTCTAGTTGGAATAATATTCCTCCCACCTCGTTAGTCGAGGCATCATATTGGATGTAAAATCTTCTATTGAAGTCAGGGTTTATCAGTACGGGTGCTGAGATGAGACTTTGCTTGAGTTTCTCTAGTGATTTTTTTCCAACGTCAGTTAAGGTGAATTTTTTGATCTTGTCCTTCGTAAGACAGTCATGCAGTGGTCCTGCTATTGCTGCGTAGTCTCGGTTAAATCGGTGGTACCATCCTGTCATACCTAGGAATAGTCTTAACTGCTTTGGTGTTTTTGGCTCTGGGAAATCCCTCACGGCCACTATTTTATTTGCTTCGGTTCTAATACAACCGCCTCCTACAACGTAACCAAGATAACGAACCTCCTTATAACTAAATTTTCTTTTTCTATGTTAATGGTCAATTTGGCTTCTCGTAAACACCGCGCGACTTTTTCCAACAAACACAAATGGGACTCAAAATCTATTGAACAAACTAACAGGTCATCCAGATACACGAATACATTTTCCCGACTGGAGTAACTTTGTCCATGAGACGACACATTCGTTGTGCGGCATTGCACAAACCAAATGGCATTACAGTAAATTGGTACAACGGTCTACCTGGCACTGTAAAGGCTGTCTTCTCACGGAATTTTCTTTCTAGAGGAATCTGCCAAAAAGCGTCCTTGAAGTCGATTGTTGATATATAATGGGTGTCTTGCAGTCTGCTGAGGATTCCGTCAATGTGTGGCAGAGGATATGCGTCTTTCACGGTTCTTTCATTAATTTTTCAAGCGTCAAGACACAGTCGGTTATTAGTTCCTTTCACCACTAAGGATACTGGTGAGTTTCACGCACTTTTGCTTTCTTCGATAACGCCTATACTGAGCATTTGTCCAATTCTTGATATATAAGCTTTTGTATTACCGGAGATATGGGGTAGTGTCTTTGTTTTACTGGTAGATTTTCGTCAGTTATTTCTAAGGTATGCTCTTCTTTGTCCGTCCGACCTAATCCTAACACGGCAAGGGAAGGAAACGGCTTTTTGACGGTTGCTAACGCCGCGTTTTGCTTCAAAGTGAGCTCATGCTGCACTGCTTCGAAGTGCAGGTCGCCTTCGGCGGCTACGAGCTCTGAAACTCCAGCACTTGCTGGGCTTGTACTCGATCTCCTATTAACGACATCTAAGTTGAAGGCTCTCCAAAAATCAATACCCAAATAGACGTCTTGTTGCAATTCTGGAACTATCAAAAACTCGAGGTCGCTTATTTCATTATCCCATAATACTGGTAGAACGATTATGCCTGTCACTGGTGTTTCGACACCATTAGCAGTTTTGACGTTTTGGAATCTGATGGGAATAACTTTATGCTCATTGCCTTCTAAGAACTTTTTCGCATCTTTTCCCAGACAACTTGCTCCTGCTCCGGAATCTAAGACTGCCAACACTTCCTTACCATCTATCTTTGTTTGTGCAAAAAACCTATTATCGGTTTTCAAGGTAACTATAGTGGATATAATTTTTTGTGAATCCTCTTAAAAAATTTTCTTTTATTTCTAGTTTTCTGGATTTTTGCATAGTTTCTGTTTTCCTTCTTTTCAGTTACAGATTCACAGAAGATTCTTCTCCGTGCTTCTTGATATGCCAATTTTCTTTCATGTAAGCTCTTAACTTCGTCGCGGTCAAACCCGCCGGATCGAAGGCTTACGCCACCAAAACGACTTTTTTTCTTATTTCGAGCAAACAACGCCAACACAAATAACGGCAAAAGAAAGCAACATGAAAGCAGAAGACTCTCTGGAGTACTCAGCTAGCGCTAAACAGACGGCGAAGTCGGCAGAAAAACAAGAGAAAAAAGGTAACAGCAAGCAAACACCCAGCAGGAAATCGCCCACCAATACAAATGAAAAGGAACAGGCAAGCGGTAAGCCCAATGAAATAGAAAAGAACACAAAAATACAGACAGGACTAGATCAATATATAAATGTCAAGAGGAAATCAAGTCCTATTAATAACACCAACAACAAAAAAGTGCAAATGAACGTAAACGAAAACATCCAAGAACCCTCCAGTAGCAACCGTTTTACTTTATTAAGTGAGGACAGCGTAAAGGGTACTAACACAGTTGCAAATGCCAAGCCACCGCCAATTTACTTGCGCGAACGTGTCTCAAGCAGGTTAGTTAATAATATTACCAAAATAGTCGGAACTAATAACTTTGAAATGAAACAAAATGATGATGAAACAAAAATCCAAACATACAGCGAAAAAAGCTTCATGTAAATAGTAAGCTTTCTATCGTCGAGTAATAAAAATTAACAGCTCGAAAGTTGTAATTAAAGGTATCGAATCCTCAGTCAAGTCAGACGAAATAAAAAAGGCTCTTGAAGAAAATGGTTTCAGTACTAAATCGGTCATAAATATACTTAATAGAAACAAAGTACCCCAGCCAATGTTTAAGGTAGAACTAGAGCCCAATTCAAGTTAAAGAAAAACGAAACCCATCCCATATACAATTTAAAATATTTGCTACATCGTAGGGTAACAGTAGAAGAGCCACACAAAGGAAACGGCCCAGTGCAATGCACCAACTGCCGAGAATTCGGTCATACTAAATCCTACTGCAAATTGCGCAAAGTTTGCGTAGCATGTGGGGACCTACATCCCACGTCTGAATGCACGTCAAAGAAAGATGATGCCACCTTGAAAAAATTTAGTAATTGAGGAGGTAATTGCTAATTATAGGGGCTGCCATGTATATAAAGATCTAAAAGTTAGGTTGTCAAACAATATACAGACTAACCGAAGTCAAATATTAAATACACCTCAAATCCAATTTGTAGAAAAAGCTACGGATGAAACTGTTCCAAACGTGCAAAATATGAATCCAAATAAATTATCTTATGCGAATGTACTGAAGAATGATTCAGATAATATTCCACAGAACCAATCTAATGGATGTATAGAATCGCTGATTTTAAACCTTACGCAGTGCATGACACAATTTATGTCAACTATGCAAAGAATGATCCAAGACTTGATTAAAGTCCAGGATAACATGCTACAAATCTTCATGCAAAAAAAATGAGCGTGATAAAGATTTGTTTTTGGAATGCAAACGTTGTGAACCAACATAAATTAGAATTGGCACGATTCTTAACAGAGTATGCTATAGACGTAATGCTTTTGTCTGAAACGCACTTGATAGATAAATATAACTTTTATATACCTGGGTTCATATTCTACCCCACTAACCATCCTGATGGCAAAGCGCACGGCGGCACTGGAATGCTTCTAAGAAAACGGCCTTAAACACTTCGCTTACAGCCTTACGCCACCAATTATCTACCTCTTTAACTTAAACCCCAAACCCCAAAGGTGTTCAGCTACACAATACCATTATAAACAAACGTAACAATTTAAATTGTATTTCCCTAGGTCAACCAACATACTGACCTACCGATCGGAAGAAAATACCTGACTTAATAGACTTTGCTGTCTCAAGAAAAATCGACACGCAACTTGTATCAGCTGTGTAGTTGCTGAGTTGTCTTCAGACCACTCACCAGTTCTAATAAAAAATTACGAGCGCCTGAAGATAGTTGCACAAAAATCTAGACTAACGAACAGAGAAACAAACTGGTTAAAATACAAAAAATATACTAGTAGTCATATTAACATCAACCCAATATTGAATTGTGAAAACGATATTGATGACTACATTAATGAGTTCAATAATGTCCTTGTTTCAGCGGCAACCATAGCAACTCCAAAAAGTAAAAAGCCTATTACGTACCCAAAAATCCTAATAAATACAGAAATAGAAGAATTAGTAAAGAATAAGCGTCGTTTGCGGAGAGAATGGCAATAATATCGCTCTCCAGCCGCAAAGTTACGGTTGAAAGCAGCAGAGAGGAAGCTGAAAAGTGCACTGAAACAAGCAGAAGATCATAATGCCAAGGCATACATAGAGAAACTAGCGCCAAATTCTGCCAAAAAATACTCACTCTGGAAAGCACAAAAGAAATTTAAGCCTCCAATAGAAGTGAATATGCCAATCAGGTACCCAAATGGCAACTGGACACGTAGTAACGAAGAAAATGCAAATTGCTTTGCAAAGCATTTAAGTAATGCATTCCAGCCAAATGACGCAACTAATAATTTTATTTTGCCGGAAGTTGTTGTTAACGGCCAGGAAAATCAGGTGGATATTAAAATATCAAGCCTAGAAGTGGTAAACGCGATACAGAAACTGAATCCAAGGAAATCTCCAGACCACGACCTTATTACACCAAAAATGCTAATAGAGCTACCAAGAGTTGCACAAGCATTGCTCTCTGAACTCTTTAATACCATTCTAAAACTAAATTACTTTCCAAACGCGTGGAAAAGGTCGCAGATATTAATGATAGCCAAACCAGGCAAAGACCATACACAGGCGTCTTCTTACATACCAATGAGCCTACTACCGTCTTTCCAAATTATTTGAAAAAATTCTGCTATCGAAAATATCTCCTTTTCTCCACCGTAACAATGCGATACCAGATCACCAATTCGGCTTTCGTGAAAAGCATAGTACTATTAACAAGTTAACCGAATAACTAATGAAATCAGGAAGGCATTCGAGTATTGCTGTGCAATCTTTCTTGACGTAGCACAAGCGTTCGACAAAGTCTGGCATAAAGGTTTACTGTACAAAATACATAAAGCTTTGCTTGTTCAATTTTATATGATACTTAAGTCATATCTGACTAACAGACAATTTAGCATTAAACAATCTGAATTTATCAGTGAGGAGTATCCGGTAAAAGCTGGTGTTCCGCAGGGTAGTGTCCTTGGGCCTATTTTATATATTACTAGCTGACCCGGCAGAATCCGTACTGCCTCATCGATAAATAAAAGACCTAATCTTTTGTATAAAATGATTTTACACGCTTTATATTAGCTTCACTTGTCTGTCAGTATGTCAGTATGTCTGTCTGTCAGTATGTCTGTCTGTCAGTCTGTCAGTTTGTAACTTTTTAGCGGTGACGCGATCCCAATATGAAATATTTGAAATGCGAATCGTTGCATACATCGTAGCGTACTATAATTTTACCATAAAATCTTAGTTTGACTTATTTTCAGCCTAAACAGTTTGATTTATACTTTTCACCTTATGTTGGCTGTCAAACTGCGCGATACGTAATTGTCTTGGCTAAAAATTAAATGAAATAAATATAGTTTAAAAAAAACTAAAAAAAACACGCTTTTAAAGAATATTAAACTAAAAAGTTAAAAATAAATATAGTTTAAAAAACTAAAAAAACACGCTTTTAAAGAATATTGTACTAAAAAGTTGAAAATAATTTTGAAAATAAACTTAAGACAATAGTATATACAAAATACTTGTATAATTAAGAGAAAAGCGTGGGGCGCTTTGTACCATAATTTCCATATATCGAGCGCCCCCCGCTTTTCTCTTAATTATACAAGTATTTTTTATATACTATTGTCTTAAGTTTATTTTCAAAATTATTTTCAACTTTTTAGTACAATATTCTTTAAAAGCGTGTTTTTTTAGTTTTTTAAACTATATTTATTAAAACAAACAAATCGAATCCGTATTTAATAAAAAAGCATTTATTGAATAAAGCATGAAGTTTTATTATTATTTTCGATACATCATGTTGCTTACTTACAAAACAGAGTTTTCCTGAAATACTGGCTATTTATAAGGTTTAAATTTGATATTCACAGACACACACTGTTAAAATACAGTCTGTTAATTAATTTAAAGCTTTCTCATAAACTATATTTTTCGTTTTGTTTTGTGGTGCGTAAATAAACAAAGAAGACGCGAAAACAGGGAAACTCCAAGTTGATTCCACAAACTTATAACGACTGTCCTTGCGATTTATTTATGGTCATCGCAAAGGCCAGACGTACTGGAAATTGTAAGCGTTTAAAATCGAATGGTAAATCTGTTGGAATCATCGGTATCCGCGGGATCAAGACATCTTCTCCTTTGTATTTTCCTTTTATGATTGTCGCCTCAATGACGTTATTCATCAGTCTTTTCACAGCCAGTCTTGTTCCATTGCATAGCCGAGGTTGATTAATGTTACGCAGCATGATGACAACTGATCCTACTTTTAACTGCAAATTGTGAGGTGGTAATCCAGGCAATTCCAGTGAATTTAAAAACTCAGTGGGATAGTTGACTACTTCATCCTGGTTCATTACGGTGTCGACTGATATGAAGGAAACCAACTGTCCTGGAAGAAAATTCTGAATGATCGCATTAAGATCCTCGACATCTTTATTTTTCGCTGCTTATATTGCTCGTTCACCCAGCCAATTATGGTTATTGAACTTTTGCGCTATATCTGGGAAAACTCGTTGAATAAGCTCCACTTTTGAATCTGTGATGTGACAGAAATCTGTAGGTGATGTGATGAATCCGGTCGAGGTGTCCACTGCAACTTTATTATTTCCAAAAATAATCACATGTTAGTTGTTAAGTGGAGTGACCTTACGTACTGCCACAAATTTGATGATTTTAGGCATGCATTTAGTTCATCAGCAACAGTTGATCGGGGAATAACTGGAAGAGTCTGACGAAAATCACCTGACAACAGAATCATAGCCCCACCAAAAATATTTTGGTTGTCACGAAGATCTTTCAACGTTCTGTCCAGTGCCTCCAGTGACCTCTTATGGGCCATTGTGCATTCATCCCAAACAATCAATTTGCATACCTGTAGGATCTTGGCCATTGCGCTATTTTTGGCGATGTTGCAAATTGGTGTTTCGGTGATTTACATGTTTAGTGGTAATTTCAAGGCAGAATGTGCAGTTCGCCCGCCTTCTAGCAGAGTCGCAGCAATTCCAGATGAAGCCAACGCTAGAGCAACATCATTTCGCGATCTGATCCTCGCCAAAAGCAATGAAATTAAAAACGTTTTTCCTCTGGGAGCATCAAGGAAATAAATTCCACCAGATCCACTGTTCACAGCTTCTATCAAAGTGTCGTAAGCAATTCTTTGTTGTTGATTTAATTGTGGAACATTTGTACGAACTGTTTCGGCCAATGCTTCAATGTCGTACTGATGTTCTCTTTGCAACTCGTGGTTTAATGCATCGTGCATATGACGATTGGGTGCTGTCATTCCCAAACAGGACAATACTTTATTTGCCATCAATAAACACATATCTTCTATCATGATCAATGTGTCATTGTAAATTTCTTCAGTCATTTGTAGTGTAGGATTCAAAGTTTAACGGCGCACAGGATGCAAAACATCCTCAGACATGTCATCTCTATACTTAACCCACAAATCTTTTGGATTCGAGGGGAAACATGTCGATATGATAATCGCAAACAATGTACGAATTTGATGCGGCGATGCAGATATTACGGAATCCTTGAGCGAATCGTTCTCAAGTAAATGTAATAGTTGACATGCCTCACGGTAAGTCGCACACAGCTGTCCATTAACTGTTCTCAGTTGTTTAAAAGATGTCGGACCACGAACATTCACCAACAACAACCGCAAATAAAAACATTCATCGTTATTTGGATGTACTGTGTAGATGCGACCCAGAGATTTGGATGTCCTTCAACTGGTGTTTCTTGTTTTCGACGCTGAAACGATTTCGATGATGCGTTCCATGTGTAATAGCGTGGCATGTCAGCATACAGCAAAGTGCGAGCAAAATCATGCGTGTGGCGTGGGCTTCCTATATAAGTAGCTGGCAAAATTGTCATTCTTCCCACATTATTCACATTGCCATCAGCATTTATAGCATCGGGGAGATGAATGTACTCCTCTGACCGTAGCCGTCGTTGGTTCAAACGGATGTATGTCAATCGTTCAGTCTCAATTTTGACATACTTGTCAACTGCAAACTGATGAAAAAGTCGTTGACACATCAAAATATGATTTACTTCACCTTGACGGATCATGAGTCTGTATGAATAGAAATTCATAGCGCTAACTTTTTTGTTGGTTTCAGCACCTGCAATCAAAAATGATAAATGTCTAAACTGTTACTTAGATGAATTAAATTTAAAAATATTATTTAATCTTGTTCAATTCATTCACCTGTTACTTGATTTACCATTTTGATATTAAAATGGTATCCATCTTCCCCCTGCCAGAAGATCAAAGGATATTGTAGTGCATCATAACTCCAGTGTGTTTCAGATACACGTTTTAAATCACTATTCCGACGATGAAGCACAATATCTCTAGAATGTAAATTTTCACCCACAATGACAACAGCCACTTCATCAATGGTAGGTGAATTGAACCTCCGTGTGTGTTCACCGGCAGGTGTTTTGTCAGCTCGAATAATAATATTATGACTATCAGATGGCATCCGATCCAATGCTATTTTGAACATGTTTACTAAATTGTTATTCTGATGAAGAAACATTTGTTATTCTTGGACAATGGTTCTCTTCACTGTTGGATTGTGAGCACAACGATTATTAATTTCCGCATCTGAATTGCCCATAAAATAAATTTGTAAAAATTGATGATCTGCATCAGGTAGTGGTAACAGAGTTCCCAGTAAGTGATAAATTTGTCCTTGTATATGTAATTTTTAAAAATTTGTCCATTAATTATTTCCGATAAATATATTTTAGTACAAACTTGAATAATATAAAAAAATATTCTTATATAATACCTTGAAAGTGGGCATGAAATTGTCTTGTATAATATCTTGTACCAAATGATGTCATCTGGAAACAGTTGTTATATTTCTGAATGTTGGTCAAGAAGTGCTTAGAATCATTTCCAATCCCAGAAACTAAAGAGCGTAAAGGATCTGGTGGTGGTACCAATTGTGGCAATTTTACTTTGCTTCAGCACAACATAATCCAGTAGATTCACCAGTGTATTTTAACGCCTTACAATATTTACAAATTGTTTTCATTTCCCCAATTGTTACCGATTTGTCGGCACAATAATCAATTGCCGGATCATAGTGGAATGCAGCTCGTTCAAGAATCACAGGAGCACTGCGTCTGCGGATTCGCTCAATTTCATTATGTCTAGCTTGCTGTTCTTGTGTTTGATGTGTACGAACTCGTTGCATTCTAAGCCGATCTCCTACATTATCACTCACTAAAGAACGCAATTCTGACATAGCAATACGACTATTTTCTTGATCTGTCTGTCTCTGGTCATCGGTGCGGTTAGCACGTGAGGTAGCTCTTCGCTCATTTGATTGACTGCGACGACCTAAGTTAGGTCCTCTTCTCCTCGGCATCGTAAATTGTAATTAATCAAAGTGAGAAAATTTCCCGCTCATTTAGCAGTAAAGTGTCACTATCACAAAGGATCACCAAAGTAAAGAAAGTTCTCGCGCTAGTTATTATCGTTTTTACGATATGAGAAAAAGAAATATGTTTTCACTACGCCGAAGTGCGTGTTCTTTATTCATAATCTTTAGATTAACTAATTTACATAAATCTTAGTGCTACTTATACTATTGAGCTGTATCGATAGTTATCTGTTTACTAACAGATAGAACTATTCGTTTCTATTGTTATATTTGGGTTACTATGTGCATTTCTATTGTTATATTTGGGTTACTATGTGCATTTCTATTGTTATATTTGGGTTGTTATTGATGGTGCATTTCTATTGTTATATGTTCTTATCTCTGATATTTATATTTTACAATGTGTGTTGTACATTTCAAGTGTGTTAGCTGATAGATATGTTTACATATGCTTATTTTGGTTTTATGTATTTATGTCTAATAAGTGTTATGTCACTTATATATAAGTATTTATGATATGTATGTATGTATGTACATGTGTATGTTTGTATGTATGTACATGTATGCGGTGTGCGGCTATGTCATTTGGTTTTATGTATTTATGTCTAATAAGTGTTATGTCACTTATATATAAGTATTTATGATATGTATGTATGTATGTACATTTGTATGTTTGTATGTATGTACATATGTATGCGGTGTGCGGCTATGACGTTAACTCGCACATAGCCACAAAGATAGAAGGATGCACTCATAGATATCGTAACTCGTAACACAATATAATATCGTAATACTTTTTCCCGTGCTCTGAAATGCGACAGGATGGATTGACACATTAGTTGGTTGTCAAATCTAATGTCAAATATTATGATTGCGTTCAGAAATTTAACTTAAGATTTACAATTTAATTTGTGACAAAACTTAAGATTTATCTTTCGATTTCTATATCTTCTTCTTCTTCATTGGCGTTGGCACCGCTTACGCGATTATAGCCGAATCAATTACAGCGCGCCATTCGTCTCTTCTTTCGCTGTTTGGCGCCAGTTGGAAATGCCAAGTGCACCCAGGTCACTCTCCACTTGATCTTTCCAACGGAGTGGAGGTCTTCCTCTTCCTCTGCTTCCACCAGCGGGTACTGCATCAAATACTTTCAAAGCTGGAGTGTTTTCATCCATTCGGACGACATGGCCTAGCCAGCGTAGCCGCTGTCTCTTCATTCGCTGAACTATGTCAATATCGTCGTATAGCTCGTACAGCTCATCGTTCCATCATCTGCGGTATTCGCCGTTGCCAATGCGCAAAGGACCATAAATCGTTCGCAGAACTTTCCTCTCGAAGACTCCTAGAGCCGACTCATCAGATATTGATAACGTCCACGCTTCTGCGCCATATAGTAGGACCGGTATAATGAGCGACTTGTAGAGCTTGGTTTTCGTTCGTCGAGAGAGGACTTTACTTTTCAATTGCCTACTCAGCCCAAAGTAGCACCTGTTGGCAAGAGTGATTCTGCGTTGGATTTCAAGGGTGACATTGTTGTTGGTATTAATGCTGGTTCCTAGATAGACGAAATTATCTACGACCTCGAAGTTATGAATGTCAACAGTGACGTGGGAGCCGAGTCGCGAATGCGATGACTGTTTGTTTGATGACAGGAGATATTTCGTCTTGCCCTCATTCACTACCAGACCCATTCGTTTCGCTTCTTTATCAAGTCTGGAGAAAGCAGAACACACGGCGCGGTTGTTGAGGCCAATAATGTCGATATCATCGGCGTACGCCAGCAGCTGTACACTCTTGTAGAAGATTGTACCTTCTCTGTTTAGCTCTGCAGCTCGTATTATTTTCTCCAGCATTAAATTAAAAAAGTCACACGATAAGGAATCGCCCTGTCTGAAACCTCGTTTGGTATCGAACGGCTCGGAGAGGTCCTTCCCGATCCTGACGGAGCTTTTAGTGTTGCTTAACGTCAGTTTGCTTAGCCGTATAAGTTTTGCGGGGATTCCAAATTCAGACATAGCGGCATTAAGGCAGCTCCTATTCGTGCTGTCGAAGGCGGCTTTAAAATCGACGAATAGGTGGTGGGTGTCGATTCTCTTTTCACGGGTCTTTTCCAAGATTTGGCGCATGGTGAACATCTGGTCAATGGTTGACTTACCAGGTCTAAAACCACACTGATAAGGTCCAATCAGTTTGTTGACGGTGGGCTTTAGCCTTTCACACAATACGCTTGATAGGACCTTATATGCGATATTAAGAAGGCTTATTCCACGGTAATTGGCGCAGACTGTGGGATCGCCTTTTTTGTGGATCGGGCAGAGCACACTTAAATTCTAATCGTCGGGCATGCTTTCATCCGACCATATTTTGCAAAGAAGCTGATGCATGCACCTGATCAGTTCTTCGCCGCCGCATTTGAATAGCTCGCCCGGTAATCCATCGGCCCCTGCCGCTTTGTTTTTTAAGCGGACGATTGCTATTCGCACTTCTTCATAGCCGGGTAATGGAACAACTTTTCCATCGTCATCCATTGGAGTTTCGGGTTCACCATCTCCGCGTGTTTCCTGTTCACTGCCATTCAGCAGGCTGGAGAAGTGCTCCCTCCACAAATCGAGTATATTCTGGGCATCTGTCACTAGCTCACCTCCCTGGGTCCTACAAGAGTTTGCTCCGGTCTTGAAACCTTCTGTAAGTCGCCGTATCTTTTCATAGAATTTTCGAGCGTTACCCTTGTCGGCCAGCTTCTCAAGCTCCTCATACTCGCGCATCTCGGCCTCTTTCTTTTTTTGTCTGCAGACGCGCCTTGCTTCCCTCTTCAGTTCTCGGTATCTATCCCACCCCGCACGTGTTGTGATCGATCGCAAGGTTGCGAGGTAGACAGTCTGTTTTCTCTCCACTGCGACACGGCAGTCCTCATCGTACCAGCTGTTTTTGCGATCTTTCCGAAATCCAATGGTTTCGTTTGCAGCTGTACGCAGGGAGTTTGCGATGCCGTCCCACAGTTCCCTTATACGGGGTTGCTGATGAGTGCTCTCAGAGAGCAGGTGTGCAAGTCGAGTAGAAAACCGCCCGGCAGTCTGTTGTGATTGCAGCTTTTCAACGTCGAACCTTCCTTGTGTTTGTTGATGGGCTTTCTTCGATACACAGAGGCGCGTGCGTATTTTCGCTGCGACAAGATAGTGATCCGAGTCAATGTTGGGACCTCGGAACGTACGCACATCTAAAACACTGGATACGTGTCTTCCGTCTATCACAACATGATCGATCTGGTTAAAAGTTTTCCAATCTGGAGACAGCCAAGTAGCTTGGTGAATTTTTTTGTGCTGGAATCTAGTGCTACAGACAACCATATTTCGGGCCCCGGCGAAGTCGATCAGCCTCAGCCCATTTGGAGATGTTTCGTCGTGGAGACTGAATTTTCCTACAGCCGTACCAAAGATACCTTCTTTGCCCACCCTAGCGTTGAAGTCGCCAAGCACAATTTTGACGTCGTGGCGGGGGCAGCGCTCATAAGTGTGTTCGAGGCGCTCGTAAAAGGCATCTTTGGTCAAGTCATCCTTCTCTTCCGTCGGGGCGTGGGCGCAAATTAGGGTGGTGTTAAAAAATTTTGTCTTAATGCGAATTGTGGCTAGACGTTCATCCACCGGAGTGAATGCCAGTACTCGGCGACGGAGTCTCTCTCCTACCACGAATCCGACACCAAATTTGCGCTCCTTTATATGGCCGCTGTAGTAAATTTCACAAGGACCCACCTTCTTCCGTCCTTGTCCCGTCCATCGCAATTCTTGGACGGCAGTGATGTCAGCCTTTAACTTTATGAGGACATCAACCAGCTGGGCAGCGGCACCTTCCCAATTAAGGGACCGGACATTCCAGGTGCATGCCCTAAAATCGTAATCATTAAAACATTTGCGGGGGTCGTCATCAAAAGGGGGGTCTCTCATCCGAGGCAGAAATTGAGTTTTCATTGGGTTGTTTTTTCATGTGGTGGGTTTCAAACCCTACGCACAACCGTATGGGATTCGCCTTCTCACTTTAGCTCGCCTCCAAACGGATGTTCGTTGGCTACCCAGGGGATACGTGGTCTAAGACCGGACGTCGTGAGCTACTTGAACCATATGCACAAGAATCGTTTCTGGCCACTCCCAGGTGAATGGCAGTCAAAAACTTTCCTCACTTGCGTGAACTTCTACACATGGCCCCATATTTCTATATAGTCTTATTAAAAAAATAATCGGACAGATTAACAACTGAAGTTAGCTAAAATTAAGTTTCTCGAAGCCGACCACTGTATTTTGTGACTATGCAATTTTGTCGCGTTCGAGATTCACTTTCACTTTTGTTGAGTTTCGGAACGCGGTATTAAATCCTCCAATGCGCACGCGAATTTGAACTTTATGCAGCGGATTACAAATTGACTCTCCATTTTATTTAGAAAACGTTTGTATGGGAAATAGAAAAATGCTGTTTTGAGGATTTTCCCGGCAATTATTCGAATTTTTATCACCTTTTAAACCTTCCCTAGACCTCCACGAATAATTAAAGACCAAGATAAGATAAATCCGTTCAGCCGTTCTCGAGTTTTAGCGAGACTAACGAACAGCAATTCATTTTTATGTATATAGATGCACATAGAATTTTTATTTATTTCTTAATTTAAGTCATTAAGATTCTCCCAGGAATTGTGTTTCGACGTCTAAAAACTTGTTCAACTAATTATACATGAGAGGTAGTTTAGTTTTCATTAGTTCATATTCGTAGAAAGCTCCCTTAATAGTACTACCATGGTAGTCTTCAAGTATATATATTGTAGGATTTGTGTTTTTAATTGATTTTATTTTAAAAACTTCTGTTGTCCATTTTGGTGCATACCCCTTTTTAAATGCATGTTTATATTTACTCATTCTAGCCTCACCATTTATTCTAAATTTTGGCCTATGAAAAACTTTGAAATTGCTGTATGCGGTGTCCACTAAATGTTGTTCATTCGAGGAATAGACCTCTTCTGGAGTCATTCTGATGGTTCTGTGAATAGTATTATTATAATCATTGACTGAATTTTTAAAGATATCAATCCATTTATAAGTTCCCCGACAAGTAAATTCTTTCCACATCATTCCTTCTAATGTTCTATTGAATCGCTCTATTATAGATGCTGTTAATAATGAAAATGTTGAATAATGATTGATATTTTTTGTTTGTAATAATCTCTTGAAATGTGTAATATGAAATTCCTTTCCATCATCTGTTTGCAGTTTTTTCGGTATTCGGTTTTTTTTTTTACTAGCGTAGACACCGCTTACGCGATATTAACTGAGTTAACAGCATTGCGCCATTCGCATCTTCTTTTTGCTGTGTGGCGCCAACTGGAAATACCAAGTACAGCCAGGTCCTTCTCTACCTGGTCCTTCCAACGGAGTGGAGGTCTACGGGTACTGCATCGACAATTTTCAAAGCTGGAGTATTCGTATCCATCCGGACCACGTGGCCTAGCCAGCGTAACCGCTGCTTCTTGATTCGCTGAACTATGCCAATGTCGTCGTATAACTCGTACAGCTCATCGTTCCATCGTCTGCGATATTCGCCGTTGCCATCGAAGAGGACCAAAAATCCTACGAAAAACTTTTCTGTCAAAAACTCCTAACATCGACTCATCAGATGTTGTCATGGTCCATGCTTTCGCACCATATAGCAGGACGGGAACGATGAGACTTTACTTTTCAATCGCCTACTTAGTCCAAAGAAGCACCTGTTGGCAAGAGTAATTCTGCGTTGGATTTCAAGGCTGACACTATTATTAGTGTTGATGCTGGTTCCTAGATAGACGAAATTAACTACGACCTCAAAGTTATGACTGTCAAAAGTGACATGCGAGCCAACTCGCGAATGCGATGACTGTTTGTGTGATGACAAGGACATTTCGTCTTGCCCTCGTTCACTACCAGACCCATTCGTTTCGCTTCCTTATCGAATCTGGAGAAAGCAGAACTCACGGGGCGGTTGTTGAGGCGTATATCGGCGTACGCCAGCAGCTGTACACTCTTATAGAAGATTATACCTTCTCTATTCAGCTCTGCTGCTCGTAATAATTTCTCCAGCATTAAACTAAAAAAGTCACACAATAAAAAGTCACCTTGTCTGAAACCTCGTTTGGTATCGAACGGCTCGAAGAGGTCCTTCCCGATCCTGACGAAGCTTTTAGTGTTGCTCTACGTCAGTTTACATAGCCGTATAAGATTTGTGGGGATGCCAAATTCAGACATAGCGGCAGCTCCTATTCGTGCTGTCAAAAGCGGCTATAAAATCAACGAAGAGGTGGTGGGTGTCGATTCTCTTTTCACGGGTCTTTTCCAAGATTGGTGCATGGTTAATATCTGGTCAATGGATGACTTACCAGGTCTAAAGCCACACTGATAAGGTCCAATCAGTTTGTTGACGGTGGGCTTTAGTCTTTCACACAATACGCTTGATAGGACCTTATATACGATATTAAGAAGGCTTATCCCATGATAATTTGCGCAGAGTGTGGGGTCCCATTAAATTTCAATCGTCGGGCATGCTTTCATCCATATTCTGCAAAGTAGCTGATGCATGCACCTTGTCAGCTCTTCACCGCCATGTTTGAATAGTTCTGCCGGTAGGCCGTTAGCTCCAGCCGCTTTGTTGTTTTTTAAGGGAGCGATTGCTATTTTAACTTCTTCATGGTCAGTGGAACTTCTTTTCCATCGTCGTTGATTGGGTTTCGGGATCACTATCTCCGGTTACTCCGTTTTCACTGCTCTTCAGCAGGCTGGAGAAGTGTTCTCCTCATAAATTTAATATGCTCTGGGCATCGGTGGCTAGATCACCTCTCTGTGTCCTACAGGAGTCTGCTCCGGTCTTGATACCTTCTGTAAGTGGTCGTATCTTTTCATAGAATTTTCGAGCATTACCCTTGTCGGCCAGCTTCTCAAACTTTTCATACTCACGCATATCGGCCTCTTTCTTTTTTTCCCTGCAAATGCGTCTTGCTTCCCTCTTCAGCTCTCGGTGTCTATCCCACCCCGCACCTATTGTGGCCGATCGCAACGTTGCAAGATAGGCAGTCTGCTTTCTCTCCACTGCGACACGGCAGTCTTTATCGTACTAGCTTCATTTGCAGCTGTACGTAGGGAGTTTGAAATGCCGCCCCACAGTTCCCGTATACCGAGTTGCTGATGAGTGCTCTCAGAGAGCAGAAGTGTAAGTCGAGTAGAAAATCGTTCGGCCGTCTGTTGTGATTGCAGCTCATGGACGTCGAACTTTCCTTGTGTTTGTTGACGGGCGTTCTGCGAAACACAGAGGCGCGTCCGTATCTTCACTGCAACAAGATAGTGGTCCGAGTCGATGTTGGGTCCTCGGAGTGTACGCACGTCAAGAACACTGAGGACACGTCTTCCATCTATCACAACATGATCGATATGGTTTGTGTTTTTCGATCAGGGGACAGCCAAGTGGCTTGATGTATTTTTTTCTACTGGAATCTAATACAACAGACAACCATATTTCGGGCCCCGGCGAAGTCGATTAGCCTCAACCCATTAGGGGATGTTTCGTTGTGGAGGCTGAATTTTCCAACTGTCGCACCAAAGATACCTTCTTTGCCCACCCTGCCATTAAAATCGCCAAGCACGATTTTTACATCGTGTCGGGGGCAGCGCTCACAAGTTTGCTCTAGGCGCTCATAAAAAGGCATCTTTGGCCAAATCGTCCTTCTCTTCCGTCGGAGCGTGGGCGCAAATCAACGATATATTAAAAAATTTTTCTTTGATGCGGATTGTGGCGAGACGCTCATCCACCGGGGTGAATGCCAGTACTCGACGACGGAGCCCCTCTCTCACCATAAATCCGACACCAAATTTGCGCTCCTTTATATGGCCGCTGTAGTAAATTTCACAAGAACCTACTCGCTTTTGTCTTTGTCCCGTCCATCGAACTTCTTGGACGACGGTGATGTCAGCCTTTATTCCTACGAGGACATCAACCAGCTGGGCAGCGGCACCTTCCCAATTTAGAGACCGGCCATTCCAGGTGCATGCCTTCAAATCGTGATCCATAATTTGTTTCAATAGTTGATAAATAGGCTGCTTTCGTAAACGCAATATGCAATGCATAATATTCATAAACGCCACTGCATTAATTTAGACAAAGTATGAAATTAATAAACGCATGACAGCCTAATTTCATGCGCATGAGCTGTCAAAATGTGCATGAGTTTTGTTTAGCATGCAGTTGAAGTAAGTAATTTATATCAAAATATAAGCAATTAAAATTAATAGTAAAATATCACTTTATTCTTAAAATTATTTTAAATGATCAATTTTTTAAACACGATAAACTTTAAATTTTTAACAGATTTCAGGCAAATGCACAGGGGCATTCATAAACGTCAAATAAATGCATTGCATATTTTTGCAAAGCTGGGTTGTAATGCATAAATGCTTTGCATGGCATGGGCTTGAGTATAAAAAATGCTTTTCATATTGCGTTTACGCAAGCAGCCATAGTTGTTTACATTCATTATGTAATTTTTCCTCACATGCACATTTTATTCGTTAGTCTATTAGATCCTCTAGAATTGATACATCGTTTTAATACTATTATTCAGGATTGCATTTATTTCTTTAATTTGATATTCTAATTTGTTTTTCATGTTTTTTAACGTTTGCGGGAAGCCCAAATTTATTTATACTCATATTATTTAATAATATTTGCTTCTCGCAACTCCTCAATAATTGATACAATCTCGTTTTGATGGTTGTTATATCCGTCACTTGTTGAGGATATAAGCAGCCTCAATCTTTCCCCTAATTCATTAAAGTTATCCCAATATTGATAAATATTATTGCGGCAATCAATTGGTTTCAATTTTTTCGTGCTTCGATATAACCTCGTACGGTCCTTCGTAATTAGGTTCCAAGGGTTCACGAATGCGATCTGTTCGAACGAAAACGTACTTGCAGTCTTTCAATGCTGGTTTTAAATACGTTGAGACTTCTCCGTGATGACACGGATTTGTTTTCGGTAGATTGCTCATTACTTCTCGTAGCACTTTGATAAACTCGGCTTCACTGCGTCGATTCCTTCGTTCGTGCAGAAACCCCCCTGGGATGCGTAACGGTGTGCCATAAAGCATCTCTGCCGGGCTCGCCCCGATATCTGGTTTGACAGTAGTAAGCATACCAAGTACAATTAGGGGTAACGCAAAACTCTAATTCCAGGTTTGGTAACATTTGATTGCTGATTTCAATGTACGATACCAGCGTTCAATTATCCCATTTGCTTGAGGGTGGTACGTAGGTGCTGTACACCTAGCAATTGTGCTAATAACCGAAGTAACTGAGACTCAAAGTGTCGTGCTAAATCGGTTGAAATCTTTTGCGGTACGCCGTAAGCTCATATCCAGTCTCTAATTGGTGCGATCGCAACATTCTCAGCTATTATGTACGTGAGCGGTATTGCCATCGACTATCGTGAAATCCTGTCTATACACGTAAGACAATAACGAAATCCATTGGATGCTGGTTCCGGTCCTATTATGACAATTTTAATGTGCTGGAATCGGTAGTCTACTTATTTGTTACTACCAAGAGGAATCTTTGAATGTCGTTGCACTTTCGCTCTTTGGCACGGAATACAATTTTTGTAACATCGCTAGTCGTTCGGGGCCAAACGAAACGATCTGTTAGCATCCTTCGTGTTGCTTTGATTCCTGGGTGCGACTAGTTATGTAACTTAAATTCTACCTCATTACACGTCACAAAAAATCCTTATATTTGAATCTGAGAGTTGCAATTCTTTTAATGCCAGTGAAGTGTTATCGTTTGAGCTAAGCAAATTCTGAAGTTGTGAGTCGCTTGCTTGTACTGCAGATATTTGGTTTGAGTCTATCGTATCATTTTGAATAGTGTTGATTCTTGAAAGCAAGTCAGCTACGTCATTATTTCGTCCGGGCAGATGGCGAATATCGGTTGTGAACTGACTGATCATGTCGTCTTGGTTCTATCGGTATTTGATGATACGCTTTGTGAAGTTCGATGGCGAAAAAAGTATTTTCTTTATGTAAGTGCTCGTTACATCATGTAGATATGTGATGTGGTACGTATTAGGCACCGTTATAGCGTTTATAGTAGGTACTCGAATTCCTTTTTCATCTCGCTCAGCTTGTCCGGCGCTAACCTTCGTGGTCGCGCAAACACAGGTGCGCCTACAGTCGTGATGTGATGTGTATCGTTGGTATTTGTTGGCCTTTTGTTGACGTAGATCGTCGCGATGTCCTGATATTCGTGTAATAATTTTGCATAGTTGTTGCGTACGTCATACATATGGTAAATATCTGGGATACGTTTGCTTGCGAGATTACGCCATTCACTTTGCATTGCATTTACATTTTTCGCTATCTATTAGGAGATCTTAGTGCTTTAAAAACTCGGAGCATATTATAGGTGAGTTGACATCCATTACAAAAAATATCAGACTTTGCTTTTTGCAAGACCACTTAATTAATTGTAAAGTTGACTTGGTCGTTTATCACATAAGTCTATTTCAGTTCGTTTTCACAATAACGTTCAATTAAAATGGCGTGGGATATTTGTGCTAGAACATTCGATTCTATAGCGACAAATACTGTATTAAATTTCGAGATATCGGTACACACTCCAGAAATTGCGCTTCTACTTGCGCAAAACAAATTTCAGAATGATGATACCTTCACCGAGACTTTATGAATAATTGACAGTTGACGCCGTTGCGATACCTTCTTGGTTAGGCATTTATGTTTTTCCTAAAACCCCGTTTATTTAGTCGTCGGGGTCGCCAGTATTGGGGATTAGTCGCTATGGCTTGGTGCAAATAAAACAGACTCCCTATATTAAATTAAAACTATTTATTGTTAGATACTTATTAGACAATCTTTGACGTCGTACCGCGTGTTTTGCTGATCAAGTAGTCAGATAAAAGAAAAGAAAGAATGAAAACACTTGCTAGTTATCAGCTGTTTGACTACCGAAAATTTATCTTCTATGTAACAAAGACAGCGTTGTTAATTGCTAATTGCAATTCTTGGCTTAGTAGTATATTTAAGGTGAGTTTTGTTCTGGCTGATGATAGTCACCACAGGACCAATACATAAAAAGATTGGACAGGGTTTTGTAAATAATTTGATTAATTCTTTACCTATTGAACTTCATTTACCCGGATATCAATTTTGTGCTCCTGGAACAAAACTCCGACAACGGTTAGAAAGAGGATATAAGGGTATAAATCCTTTAGATGCAGCCTGCAGAGAACATGATGTTGCATATTCTCAAGCAAAAGATATATGGTAAATATCGTACACCAAGCTGATAAAGTTTTATCTGAGAAAGACTGGGAGCGTGCTGCATCTAAAAACAGTGATTTCAAAGAACGAGCAAACGCTTGGTTCGTTACAAATGCAATGAATGCAAAACTCAAATTGGAAATGGGTATTAAACATAAGAAAAGAAATACACCTAAATGTAAAAAAACGTTAAAAGATGAAAAACGCAAAATTGTCATCTAACAATTTTTTTGATGGCAGTTAAAAAAGGTATCAACATGCTTAACAAAAAGAAGCCGCAGTCATTAAATGAGTCTTATAACATTTCTCAGGATGCTATAAAGTCTAGCTTTAGAAATAAAAAATTTTACATACCCCAAAATTTTGGGGAATTTTACTACTACTAAGGGTTTATTCCTCAAGCCATTTAAAAATGGATCTGGCTTATATTTACGACCATCTCCAAAAAACTAATAAAAAGGCTACCCAAAAAATCCTTTAATAGATGTAGATTTAATGAAATATTGTAAACATCTTAAAAATTTATTTATTCTTTCTTTCTTTACCGAATAAACCGAAATCTCAAGAATGCGGAATTTTTAATTTAGATGAAGCTGATAGTCCTGGTACTCATCGGGTAGCATACTATAGAAACAAAAACTATAAGGAATATTTTGATAGTTTTGGTAATTAATAGCCACCGGTAGAACTGATTAATTAACTAAAGCCACCAATATATTACAATTATGAACGGAAACAAAAATATAACACAGTAATATGTGGTCAATTATGTTTAAAGTTTTTAATTAAAAAAGTAAGTAATGTAAAATATAAATTGTTTATTTAGTATTTCTTTTTTTGTATTACAATAATGTTTCAAAAGCATAAGTATCATCTATATTGCTTAGAGCTACTTTATAAATATTTTGAGTATATAAAGTATGTAATTTAGCTCTAAATGTATACATTGATGCAATATACCATTTATTTTTCAACAGACATTTTCTAAAATCACTTAAACTCAATGTAGAAGTTACACACTTTTTTACTCCCTTAATTTTCTTAGTTTCATTTATATCATTATCAATTCTAAATTAATACATTTTCGCTCTTAAACCAATAAATTCTTTTATTGACTTTCCATTACATTCATTCTTTATCATATCTAGAACCTTCTTATTCAATATGAGGAAAATTATAAATATTTTCTATTGGATATGAAGAAGTATCGAAAAATTTTGAAATGTCAAAACGAATATCATTATAAAAGTCGTCAGTGTGAATATCATATTTGAATGAATCAGTATTCATATAACTCAAAACAATATTATTTTTATATTTCCCTTTGCTATAATCATAATGGAAACTATACATTTTATATTTTAAAGTTCTAAAATAGTAAAACCAATATATATCGGTTTATTAATATTATATGATAAATATTTAAGTTAATATATTTTTTTTAACCAATCCGATTTATTAAGTTGTAGAGTTCTAAGAATTGTCTTTAAAATAAGCCCACGCTTAATACATCGTTGTAAATATTTATACTGAATATTATATTTTATGTTGAATTTATGAATATTGTGTTATGGCATAATCTAAATCTACTTCTTATATGTAACCAACTGAAAAATCTTCTGGTATACTAAAAACGTTAAGCTCCTCTACGTTTTCAACCCACTCAAAATTATTATGAGAGATGGAGTCTGCCCCCGACTGTCTCTACAACAACACCGCCAATCAACACCAACGTGTGGAACCAATTTCAGTGGGTATTACAGCAGCAACGTTCCCCCGAGATAGACACGGCTATTAAAATTTAACTGCAAAGGACTTCAAGGGAAGATCGACGAGATAGTCGATACAACATAATCCGCAAGGATCGCGAGCGAGACCATGGTGGGGGCTTAGCGTTCATCCTATACAACACCGTGCAGTATCGTCTTATCGATGGCGACATCGGCCGCAGGGATACTACCCTAGAATGTCAGGGCATAGCTATCCCGTAAGGCCTGTTACGAGTTGCCCAGTTCGATATAACCCTGATATAGGTGCGCTACTCAGAGGCGAAAACCGTTTGGTTTTGGGCGACTTTAACGCGCATCACGTTCTTTGGCATTCTAGCCTGTCAAATGATCGTAGAGGAATGGAACTGGCGGAACATATTGACGATTCGCCATTTTGCACAATGAATGATAACACCCCCACCAGAGTTGTGGGTAATTGCTAAAGCTCGCCTGAAATAACAATTGCGAGTGCTGGTCTGATAAACAGTATAGTCTGGTGGCCTATACTGACACTATAATAGGACCACTTACCCATATAAAACTCGATGGATAGACCTCCCGACTTCGTTTCCGCGGATCACCGGACATTTGTTAACTTCAAAATAGCTAACTGGACGGGCTTCACGGAATTCATCGAGAACGTCTTCCGTGCTCTCCCCACTCCGTCAGACGTAACTGCTGGTGAAAGTTCCTTCCGCAGGATCGTCGTGACCGCTGCATCCCGGCAGGCCGAATAGCGGAAATCCGTTCCAATTACCCGACGGAAGCGGTGGTTTTAGCATCTAGGCGCAACATCCTTCGTAGCTCCGATCTCGGGGATCCCCTAATCAGGGGGTTGCTGTGCAAGCAACCATAGGGAGCACCCCAATAGGTACCTTATTGAAGGTGATCCTCCACCTAGGCATATCAGAAAGGGAGTACTCGATATGAAGAACACCATCCAGAAACACGTTCAACAACCGCTGGACAGGACGGCGTACAGACAACCACTGAACACCATTCACCAGGAGTCAGTGAACACCTTCAAAGACTCCCTTCTCGTGAATGGCGTGCTCGGAGTAAAACCACCGCGAGCTCGAGCTGCCTCGAGGGACCCGCTTGACTATGGCATAACTTAGGTCTGGATATTCTAGCAGGTTAAACTCCTACTTATCCAGACTCGACCCCAGCATACCCAACGCATGCCCTGCATGTGCTGAGTCTCCGGAATACACTAACCCCCTCTTCACATGCCCCCTTAAGCCCGACCCATCTTACCTCCTTTCCCTTTGGTCCAATCCCGTCGAAGCAGCACGTTTCCTGGACCTCTCTTTAGATGACCTCGATGACTTAGATTGATTAAGCCTGTCCTAAGCGGTGTTAGTGAGCCGCTTCTACAACAACAACAATATTATGAGAAATATATTGTGACATAGCATAACCATATAAATTATTAGTATCAAAATAAATTACATAATTTGTCAGATTAGTCACATAGTAATCACTTAAATATTTAGTGTTAGCAATTGAATATCGTTTACAACATTGAAAAATACCTCCCCTAATCCCCGACGAAATAAAATTATTTTGTTTTCATCAGTCAACAATTATAATTTTATTCTAGTTATTTTAAGTATTGCGCCCCAAGATAATCCTGGAGATGTATATGTATAATTGACATGGGTCTAGTCGATAAATTTCTTTACATAATGACGTCTAAGTTGGTTTACAGTTAATGGATGCATTTAATACTTTAAAAAATACTTTAAAACACAAGTTTTGGAGCATCAACACCGCTATATACCATATTTTAAAACGATTCAGTTGGTTATTATATGAGCACTTAATAAAATAACAATAGGCATAAGGAATATGTTCCTGTTTCGTTTTTGAAATTTCCAAATTTTAATATTGTTCAGGCATACGTGTTACAATGTTTCTACAATGCATTTTAAGGAGAAATAATTCTTCTTCCTTATTAAAAGGAATTTGTAATAAATATATATAATTTTTCTCATGTCTTGTAACTTGAGAGGTAAGAAATTTATTTAAATTTTGTATCCAAACATAATGGCTTTTATTGAAATCATCACTGTATAAAGAAATAAGATTAATGTGTTGCGATTTTTCTTCTCTTATTGAATAAAAGGGGCCTACTATCAAATTATACTCTATACCAAACTCATTTACACTAATATTTGGATTATTTGATTCAAATATTACAATATCTTTTATTTGTAATGGGAAATTTAAATTTTCATTATAAAAAGTTGTAATATAATTCTGGATATTTCTAATGTTATATGAAGAGCATCTTTCTCTGTGATTTGTGGGGTAGTAAAGAGATGAAATTATGGTCCACTTAAAGCAATATACATCATTGTTAACAATATTAATACAGGCTTTTTTAACTCCAATTATTTTTGGTAGTGGTTTATAAAACGAGCCTGTGATTAGTTAATATTTGTTTATGTTTACTTCTAGATGAATAATTTTACTTAGACTACAACCATTATCTCGCTCTTGTTCATTTTTACAATCAATTTGCTTAGCTTTTCTTTAATTATAATAACTTAATAATTAAAAGCTAAATTTGTAGCTTTCATACTTTTCTAAAGATGTACGTACAAGTTCAGTTCATTTATTTGTTTTTCAAGAAAATGTTGAACAATTAAATCATTGGGCTCTTCGTTTTCTAAAACGAATATCATTTTATACATAGCACTAATACATTTTACATTACTATTTACACTATACCTATATACAATTTCTTTATATATATTTGTTCACTTGAATTTTACATTGCTCATAAAAAATTATCTTTTTTTGAAACTTGATGTTTCGCTGTATTATTTTTGTCTAAATTCATCTTCCGAACATATACAATTGCCTTCAATATTGGTTTTTGAACTTTTCCCTTCAAAACTGATATTAAATACATTAGGGAAGTAGCAACGTATAAATACAATATTATAGTTTATTACCGTTTATTAGAAGTGTTGGTGGATAAACAATGTTAAAAATTCTTACAAAATGATTTTATTTTGAGTTGAAACAATCGCCGCTTCAAACACTTTGTTGTATGTTTTCACTAAAAAGACGTTTAATTTATATGCATTAAGACAAGTAGCCTTATCTTTCTAAATAGCCTTAACTTATCTTTTTTGATATATGTATATCGTGCAGCGGAAATTTATAATTTTTAATTTAGTATAAAGTAGTTGGCCGCGGAAGCCTAGTGGTTAGCATTGCCTACTGCTATTCGGAAGGCCTGGGTTTATATCCCGGTGCGACCAACATCCAAACGGTAGAGACAATTAGTTTAAATAAAAAACTAAGTTAAATTTTCTAATTGCGGTTGCCCCTCGGCAGGGAATGTCAACCCCTCCGAGAGTATTTCTGACGTGAAATAAAACTCTCCATAAAAATCAACCGTTCGGAGACGGCTTAGTATAAACTGTAGGTCCCTCCATTTGTTGGAGAAACCTAAATACGTAAAACCAAAAATTGGAGCGCCAATCATGTCAAGTAGACAGAACAGTAAAAAGGAAAAAATTACTTTCCCGAAATTTATAAAAACGTTTTAAAAAATATAACGATTTAATTGATAATGAACATCAAATATTTTTTTATTCTATAATAATTGAATTGCGATCATGTTTATCCGAGTCATTCACGTTATTTACGTGCGGGCGATATTGGCGTTCACACGTAAAACAATTAAAGGAAAAGAAAGTGTTTTGAATTAGTTTTAGTACAGTGGCTTTATTAAATAATATTAATAATATTTGTACAATTTGCTATTTAGAAACTTTGCAATACATATATATATATATAATTGGCAATTACCTTTAGTGGCGCAATGGCTGGTGTATCTCGCTTGAAATCGTTATAGAAGTGAAGTAAATTAAGGAAAGTTTATTTTAAGAAGGAGAAAAAAGACCGTTTCTTTTTTGTATAAGAGTTGTCTGTTACTTATGCATATGCGCGTGTATATGCATGTAGGGATACATTCACATTAGGATGGTCCCTTATATTTAGGCCATTGGTCTAAACATGCCGGTCAACCATTTCTCCAACCAGGATGTTTATTGACTTGATGCTTATTCTCTATGTAGTGAATTCCGCGTCGCTCTTTGTCTGCTATTAGAAGAAAAGAATTTTATTGAAATAAAAAGTTCCGTGGTTTCAAGATTCAATGCACTATTTTATTTTTTGATTATGGTATAATAATAATATGTTTTATGTTGTGTTTATTATTATTTCGCTTGGGCGGCCCCCGAAATTATTGTGCAGAAAATGGATGGTTGAGCCATCAAGCCACCTACGGTCGACGGCGGCGTATTCCCGACCATTACTTGGGCGTAGACGTCGGCGCCGAGAGTTAGCCTGGTCGACGTGCTTCGATAGAAGTTGCTATTCGCTAGCCTCATAAACTGAAATTGGTTTCTGCACAGCCGAATCGATATTTGTGGCGGGGCTCAAGCGGCAGTAGCGTTTGACTACTCTGGCTTGGGTGGTAATTCGTTCAGTCACCCCATAATTGCCAAGTAGTATGACTGAGCACCAATTTTGGTGTCGCTCCTGTTGAGAACATGAGTTCCAACCTCATCGATTTTTAGTTTTAAGCGAAAACGAAATGTAATTTGTAAAATCTTTAAAGATCGTAAATACATATGTAATTGCAACACTGGCAATTCGAATGCCATTTCTCATTTATCTAAGTTCGAACTTTGTTATTGTAAGCGACGGGGAGACCCGACTTCGCCAACATAAAAGAAGCAAGTTTAAATCTTCAAATTGCACTTGTCATAGCAACTACAGAAAAGAAAGGCCTACAGAGTCTACACCCAAAAAAAATAAATTGTTTAAATTCCTCTTTATTTAAATATTAACTCTTAAAACCCAAGAACGGAAATTGTGAAATTCCTATTTATTGAAATGTGAGAAAAACAGTTTGTAAACCAAAATATATAAATACATCTACACATACATATACAATACAAAGAAGTAAAATTTATAAACCAACATATAAATACATCTATATATAAATATCTATAAATACATCTATATATACTTGAAATTGTTATAAATTATCTAAACTAAAGAACGAACTAAATATATCTTTGTTAAAAAGGCATAAAATATTTTTCATTTATTTGAACAGCTCCAAATGTAGTTCCCTAGCCAGATCACTATCAATTGTATTTGTTGGCGCGCAAGGGTCAATGAGGGCGCGAACTAAATGAAGACGACCGCTTGCTTCTATGGGCACTATAGCCGTCGGGGCTATGGCGACGAAGGAACGCATTATGGGTGGTGGTGCTGCGCCTCGAGTTATACGGCCTGACCGGAAGCCTTCTGACGGCAAGCGTTGAAGCGTAAGAGGCGACGTTTTTTGCCGGCTGTATGGCTTCGCTTTATTAACATGGCGGTGGGACGGGCGGAAAAGACGTATTTCCACTCCGCGCTGTTGCCGATCCCGTGATTTGCGCTGCGATGGGCGAAAAGAACTTGTTTCCGCTCCATCCTGTTGGCAGTAACGATGCGTAGATGCAGATGGGCGGAAAGGACGAGTTTCCGCGCCCTCGTCCGCGAGACACGCCTATTCCTGGCGTAGTAGTGGGCGAAATCGGCGTTACTCGGTACTACCGCCGCTTTGTACTGAATTTTTCACCAAACGTTCTTCCTCTTCTTCTTCCTCTACTAACTGCGCCCAAGACTTGTATTGTTCGGTGATGTCGATTGAGAGAGCACTATCTTCACTGTCTTCTTCATCGACAACTACGACCGTCGGGTTTGAAGCCTCCTCTTCCATATGCAGGGTAGTATGGTGCTTCTCATTGCACCGTTGACACCGGTACTTGCTGGTACATATTTCTACTTTATGGAATGGGCTCAGACAGTTAGCGCAGTACTTGTGGATTAAAACGGCGCGCAAACGTTCTTCTGCCGATTTTTCCCTATATACAGAGCATAGTCGCACCGCATGGCTTTTGCCGCATAAACGACAAGGCGTCGAGATTTTCTCCTCGCGTTGCTCCAATTTTTGGCGTGTTGCTGTGAAACGCGGCATTCTGAAAGCGAATTTCTTACTTTTTTTTATTTAGGGATTTTGCTGGGTGGCTAGTGACCTATTTATGGCATTGGATATATTTGTGTACTACGTTGCATAACGTAGTTAAATAAAGGTTGTGTGCCTAACGCACATACCAATCGTGGCGTGTTAATCTGGCATAATTACTTATAATCGCTGGACTGCATGCATTATCAGCGTCAGGCAGTTTGCCATGATCGATAAATGACACGGTTTCGACAGCATAAAATACACTGCGAGAACATTTGCAATGTGCAATTTATAATTATTATTGTTGTATATTTTCGCGAAATAATCTCTGAAGGTATTTTTATTGGCAAGTAAGTTGAATGAGTTACATAGCTTGCTATCTCAAATTACGTGCTTAGCGTTTATGAAAATATGGTGCTTTCACTTGTTTACATCAATTTTAAAATTGTGTAGAACAAAAAAAAAATAAAAAATGAGTTTCTGGGAATGCGTGCTCAAAATGGATAGGTAATGTATGAGCGGCGAGCAACCCCCCAGTATGTTCATTTAGGTCAATACACTGCGACCTGTTGGTTACAGGAGAGTTGTGGTTGGTTTTATGTTGGTGAATTTTGTTAATTCAGCAACTTGGCCTGCCACCCCAAAAAATAAAAGTATATAAAAACAACCTATCTGAAATATGAAATTCGAATTTATTGAAAGACAAAAAACATGTGCTGAGGAGTTACATTTTTACGATCTGTGATGTAGTAAAAAAAAACTTAAAAAACGTTAGGCTGGCAACATCACTGTAAAAATAAGAATTTGTTTTGCAGTCTTATTGTGAATGATATTCTGTCATATTTGAAGCAGCGGCGCAGCTGAAATTTCCCGCGCAGGAGCCATTTTGCAGCCACGAGGATCACCAATCAATTCGGTAAGTAGGTCATTTAACAATTTTTTAGATTTTAATTTTCCATTCTATTTTAGGTGCGGATCTTGTTGAGCATACACCACTGCTTTGCCTGGTGGAGAATTTCTTTTTATTCGCTGCAAAAATGTTATATACGTATATTCTACGGTAACTGGAGAGCTAGCACGTAAAAGTTGCCGGCGCTAATGCTAACATTGTGTCAATGGGGTTAGAATTGCATGATAATGAAACACTTGTTGCTTGTTCGTCCAATGGCGATGTTTTTCGTTGGATTTGGCATTTTGGACGTCAACAACAAAAACTTGACTTGAATTCGCACAAAACCCAGGAAATTCTTATTTTTAATTTAAACAATTTATACGCCAATTCCAATACTGTTTGTGCATTTGTAACTGCACGGAATGAAGAGCAAGTCCAATGGTTCGTGGTAAACACAAGTACGGGAGAACGTTTACATGTGCCATGCAAACTAGAGCTGCAATCCACTAAAACTCTTGTGGCGGCATAATAAAAAAAATTTAAAAATATATATTTTCTATATTACAATTCATGGACTTGGAAAAGGTGAGTTTTGTGCTACTACACTTTGACATTTTCTTATTTATACCAATTTTTTTTTTTTTTCATTAAAGGTTATTGAATGCACGGCGGATTCCTATTACTGTTGTACGATGCCATCCTCTTAAAGAAGTGATTATTACTGGTGATGAGCTTGGTCAAAAATTTTTTTTGTGGCGTGAATTTATGAGCCAAAACACAGTGAAAACGGTGAGTAATTACTGAACAGTAAGGAGTGGCCAGTAATGAATTATAAATGATACCTTTTAGACCCTCTACCAATGGCATCATACCGCTGTTACAAGCATAGCATTCACACCAAGTGGCACGGGTTTTTATAGCAGTGGTCATGAGTCGGTGCTAGCCAATTGGAATATTCAACAACCTGATTTACGCAATTTCCTGCCACGAATGGGCTCGGTAATTTGTCAAGCAGCTAATGATGCCAATACCCAGATTGTTGTTTGTACGGCAGATAATGGGGTCCATTTCATTGGAAGTGATCATGAAATCGTTAGTACGAGTACTCTGCAAAAATTCACTTATATGGAAAAAGACAAAACGGGTAATAATAAAATTCCTGTCGGATTGCGATTGAACCCATGTACTACAACTAAAAAAAAAAAAAAAAAACAGCAAGTATAATGGAATTTTAAATAATATTCTGGAGTTTTGCTATTACTACGCGTCTAACTACCTGCTTGTTTGCATATAAACTACGATTTCTCATAAATATGTATGTGTTTATGTTAGTTCGTTAATGAAATTGCTCATGCAAATTTAATTATTGTTAATAACACACATTCTAATTGTTTCTTTTTTCATTGTTAATGTATGTATACCAAATACTGAATAATAAATTTTGTTAAGTTTAAAGTTTCGCAAGAGCAATGTATCGTTTTGCATAAACTACATTTGAATATATATACGTATTGTATGTATATTATTTGGTTCGTTACTTTTACTTAATTAGTATGTCACGAAATTTTATGGGGGTTTTAAGGTATAAAGACACTAAATTTCAGAAGATTTTTAATTTGTTTTTGATTTGTATTTGATTTACATTTATATGTGCATATTTGAAATTGCGCATATACGATGCAATGACAACGTATATGTTTTTTTTTTCTTTGCGCTAAAATATTGTCAACAACTAATTTATACGTATGTAAGTAGTAATGTAAACATGCGTTATTTGGCAATAAAAAAAGGACTTGTTACAAATAATTGAAAAACATATCATAAATACAGTGTATCACTATAGTAAGTATGCACCATGATTAACAGCCGAATATGTGAATTTATTCCCAAAATAATTCGACATATTTTTATCAAATGTATGTATGTAATTGCTATGCAGAATCCCTAACAAGAATATAAAAGACGCGATGCCGACATATTGTTCCGTTATCTTGTCTGGCGTCATTACGTAGGAAACGGTAAAAATCATATAACAAAAGTATGTATGCAGTTCGCAAATTTGTGTATTTCGTTAGTCTTTATGTGATTTATTTGCGACAAAAACCATCAAATTTGTTTCGTTGTGTAAGCGCGAATTATTTTTAAAGTTATAAAGTGAATTCAAACTAAAATTTTGGTCATGGCTCCTCGAGGCAAAGAACTTTCACAAGATATGAAGGATTTAATAATAAAATAGTACAAAGATAATAAAGGCCAACGCCAAATTGCAAAATATGTTAATAAAAGCAACGCCTCGGTACAAAAAATTATTGAAAAATTTAAAAGAGAAGGTAATACCAAGAACCAACCAAGAACTGGTCGCCCGAAAATTTTCACGGAGCAGGAACGCAGGATAATTATACGAAAGGTATAGAAAAACGAGTGCCCCTAAAATACAGGCTGAAATGGAAAAAGAGACTGGCAAGACTTCTTACCCCCAAACCATTCGTCGTGCTTTGTATACTGTGGAACATTTGTGGGAACATCTTGACAGACAAATAAGGAAACATAAAATATTACATTATTTTTTGTTGTATATATGTATATAAGACTTTGAAAAATGAATAAAATTGTATTTTGTTTTCGTAGTGTTACTTTTGAGTTTTATTTCTTTTGTACCATGGTGAAATCATCGCTGCATACTTACTTTAGTGATACACGGTATAAACGAATACGCATACCAAAAAATTGTTAAAATTGTTCTTTAAAAATGGCTATGTCAAAGGTTACTCGTATGACCTGGAGAAGTCTATCCTACCATCACTTTTTAGTGGACTCCTGGAGCATCAAAATTAAGGTGATAGTAGTCTTTTGGACTCCTTTGGCCGTTCCACTGCCAACCCATCCGGAAACAGATGCAATGCGTAATATGCTTGCCTTGGGGCCCTACAACTACAATGCTGGGGAAAGTACGGTTTTGTTTCTAAGGCTTGTTACAGGGGATGTGAATTACACAGACCCAGTTTGTGGAATGAGTTGGGATTTCGTGGGGCCGTGTATGTATGTCGATATGTATTACTTACGCATATACATGTGTGTACGTATGTAGGAACGTACGTAAAGTACATATGTACATGCGTACATACATATGTTTGTACGAGTATACACGTATATGTAGGTGCGCGAGCATGTACGTAGGTATGTACGTGTATGTGTATTTGTGTATGTTTACTTGATATACATATATACATGTATGTATGCCTCTATGTATGTGCGAATGCATGTACATATGCATGTAAATATGTAAGTAAGTAGGCGTCTTTACATACATATATATGGTATGTTCCCCGGACGAGTATACGTAAGTATGCACGTAGGTATGTATGTTCGTGTTTATACGTATGCATATTTGTATACATGTAAGTGCACTTATCTACATAAATGTATGTATACCTATAGGTATGTGCGTATGCATGTACGTATGTATGTAAAAAGGCGTATATTCATATATATATATACGTTTTCTGTACGCGTATGCGTAAATATACACATATCCATATGTACATACACATGAGTGTATGCATGAATGTATGTACGTACGTATGTATGTATGTATATACACTTACTCCTAAGCGTTCTACTTAAACGGATTTTTTGTCTGAGTTTTCGTCGTAGGGGGGAAGTAAGACCAATTTCGCGATTGGTCTCGTGGTTTTTCCTTTCGATGTTTCCACGTCCACTACCCGTACTCGGTTGTCGGGACCTGGAAGTAATTGGGTGATTCTTCCCAGTCTCCATTCGTTGGGTGGTAGGTTGTCTTCTTTGATGATAACTTGGTCCCCCATTTTGAGGTTGGATTGAGGATGCCTCCATTTGTTGCGCTTCTGCAATTCGCTAAGATATTCGGACTTCCATCTTTTGCAGAAAGTTTGGTGTAGGGCTTTGAGTTTTTCCCATCTGTTGACGATTGACACGCGATTTTCGTCAATATTGATTTCTGGTGCTGCAAGGAGAACACTACCAACTAGAAA
Source organism: Ceratitis rosa (assembly GCA_037013455.1). Taxonomy (NCBI): domain Eukaryota; kingdom Metazoa; phylum Arthropoda; class Insecta; order Diptera; family Tephritidae; genus Ceratitis; species Ceratitis rosa. The sequence goes on from JAWMAG010000129.1 coordinate 714,741, forward strand.
ATGACCTCGAGTAAACGGCTCCAAGTCTGTAGAATTGTTTGACGAGGGACTTATTGGTCGAGAATTGAGACACGATTCAACTCGACATAGGAGAGTGCTAAACTCATCGAACGTGAATTTATGATCATTTGCGATTTTTCTAAAATGAATTTTAAAGCTTTTCACCCCAGCTTCCCAAAGACCACCCATGTGAGGAGCTGCAGCGGGTATAAAATGCCAATTTAGGACCCGATGCTGGAATTTGGACAATGCGCTAGAACGAGCATTAACTATGAAGGCTTTAAATTCGGCCTTCAATGATCTAGAAGCCCCTACAAAGTTAGTTCCATTGTCCGAGTATTCATTTTTTGGACATCCACAAAGCCTGGCTATGAACCTAGCAAAGGATGCTAAAAGGGAAGCAGTGCTAAGGTCACTGGTGGCTTCTAGATGGATAGCTTTTGTTGAAAAGCTGATAAATAGGCAGAGGTAACCATTGGAAATTCTACAACCCCTGCCGCGGTAGGACTTAATATCGAAAGGTCCAGCAAAATCCACTCCATTATTTGTGAACGCTCTGGAAAAGGTAGTGCGTTCTTCTGGAAGGATTCCCATAAGTTGGGTTTGCGACCTTTTTTTGTAGATTGTGCAGACCTTGCAGTTGTGTACGACGGATCGGATCATATTTTTGACCGTAGGTATCCAGAACTGGGATCGGATGAGCCGCAGCATCAGCTGGACATAAAGACAGGACAACCTGGCGCTATAAGGAAGAAGAATAGGATGGCGTTCATTATAAGATAGGTCAGAAGATACGCTGAGACGTCCACCAGCTTTTATAATGCCCTCTCTATCAATAAATGGGTTAAGAGACAGGATTTCACTTTTTCTCCCAATGGATTTTCCGGATTTCAATCGTTCATATTCTTCGCTGTAATACCGTTTTTGACAAATGTTTATTAGACCAGTGTCAACTTGATTTCGTCGGGCGAAATTAAGTTAGACTCTATCTTAAAAGAAGATTTTGTTTTCGGATGAAATAGAATCTTCTTATGTAGGAGATAACTCTCAACGCTCGCGAGAAATTAGAAAATCTATTCAGTATATCTTGGAAGTCGTTTACTGTTGATGTTGTGTGAGCATGCACTCTTTTTTCCTCTATAGTTGTTTGTTGTTCGATTTCGTTTACAGACCAACTACTGTCGTCTTCTTGTAACCAAGAAGGTCCCTGCCACCACAGCAAATTGTCGACCAACTCACCGGATGGTAATCCTCTGCTGGCCAGGTCTGCTGGGTTGGACTCTGAGTTTACATGGCGCCAGTTCTTGTTTCCAACCTTTTCGACTATTTTTGTCACTCTATGGGCAACAAAAGTTGACCAGGACTACGGTGGTTTTCGTATCCATGCTAATACGATGGTAGAGTCCGTCCAGAAATGAGTAGTTAAATGACCCATATTAAGTTGATTGATAATGGATTCCATTGTTTCTGCAAGAAGAACTGCGCCGCATAATTCCAGTCGAGGTAAAGATATCGCTTTGACTAGAGCGACTCGTGTTTTTGCCATCAGTAGGCTTACGTTAACTTTGTCCTCAACCATAATTTTTAGAAAAATTTTAGCTGCATATGCTTTCTCCGACGCGTCACAGAATCCTTGTATTTCTGCAGTGGCACACGGTGTGAAGTTGACCCATCTTGGTATACGGATATTGTTAATTTCCGTATACCCGTTTACAAAGTTCTGCCACCGATTCAAGGTAGTTGACGACACAGTTTCGTCGCAATAAGTTCCTTCTAGCCAAATGTTCTGCATTAAGATTTTGGCCACTATTATGATTTGTTCAAGCCATCCAAGTGGATCGAATAGCTTGGCGATCGCGGAAAGAATCGCTCTCTTCGTAATGATTCCTTTGCTATCTATAGGCTTTGTAATAAAGTAGAAATAGTCAGACTGAGCATTCCATATGATTCCAAGAGCCTTTACGGTGCTAGTGTCTTCGAATTCCAAAAAGTCTGTACTTAGCAAGTGTGACATTGATATGCCATCTAAAACTGGAGTGTTGTTGGATGTCCATTTGCGCAAGGGAAAACCAAATAATGTCATTACTTTAGATAATTCCTCTCGAGCACGTATTGTGGAATCCATATTATGTCCACCTGAGAGTATGCCATCTACGTACATACAGTTACAATGCTTGATGCTATCGGGTAGTTTTTCTCTACATCATCTGCTAATTGATGTAAAGTCCTTATAGCTAAGTAGGGCGCGCAGTTAATGCCAAAGGTAACCGTCTTCAGCACGTACAAACTGATAGGTTCCTCAGGGCTCTTTCGAAAAACTATTCTTTGGAATTTCGTGTGTTCACGATTTACCAATATCTGTCGATACATTTTTTCTATATTGCTGTTGAAAACATACTTGTAAAACCTCCATCGTACTATTAGTATTGGTAGGTCTGCCTGCAGAATTGGGCCGGGATATAAGACATCATTTAAGCTCATGCCATTAGCAGTGGGGCTTGAGGCGTTGCATACCACTCTAACTTTAGTGGTAGTGCTTTCCTCCTTCAACACTGCGTGATGAGGCAAAAAGTAGCAGTCAGTGGAGTCTGCTTGTATGATGTACGGAATTTTGGACATATGGTCCACAGTCTCGTATTCGCATAGGACTCTGCTGTATTCCGTCTGCAACTCAGGTTTTTTTGCCAAGCGCGTTTGGTTGCGGTAGAACTGAGCACGCGCTCCTTTCAGTGATATTCCCAGGGAAATGTCACTTGGGTAATCCTGTTTGAAAGGTAAGGAGACCACATATTTTCCATCAACATTCCTTTTGGTAGTTGATTTAAATAGCTCTTCGCAGTATTTATCATTTTCGTTTAGGGTTGCTTTCTTTGGAAGATCATCCAATTCCCAAAACGCAGTCAATTGTTTCTCCAAATTGACTTCATTACAAAAGGAGACTATATTGGGGGCTGAATGTGAAATTTCGGCACTGCCGGTTATAATCCAACCGAATACGGTTTCTTGGGCAAAAAGCGTACTTAACACGTTCTTTTTAATTCCACCTAGCATTATCTGTGGGTAAATGTCTCCTCCTAAGACGAGATCGACGGGTTCATTTGCAAAAAATATCTTGTCTGCCAAAACTAATTCTGGGTATGCTTGTTGCGTCAGTACACTTACTTGGCAAGTAGGCAAGTCCCCTGTCAATTTTGACAAGATTAAAGCAATCGCCTGTAGATTTATTAGAGGGTCAATGGGTGACCGTAATTGAATGGCACAAGCTTCTTTGACCTGCGCAGATATAGAATTGTTGATGCTCGATACTTGGGCATGCAAGCGCTTAGATGGCAGATTAATTCGGCGTTTTAGTCTTTCAGTTATGAAAGTACATTCAGATCCAGAGTCTATCAATGCTCTGGCCGAGAAATTGATGCCATTGAAATGGATTTGTATCCGTGCTATCCCTAATAAAACTCCTCTGTTTGTATTTGCATGACAAGAATTTACGTTTTTAATTGATTTTGCTTTGCAGATTCCATTCTTTGCTGAGCCTGTCTGGAAGTCGAAGGTCCTTCCTCAATTGCATGTGGAAATCTCCTAGAACCTGTTGCTTCTGGCTGACTTGCTTGTGGGAGATGAAGCAAAGTATGATGTCTGGATCGACATATGCTGCAATTAAATAGACTTTTACATCTTGTAACTGTATGCCCAGCTGACAAGCAATTCAGGCAACGGTGATTTGCTTTAATGAACTCAATCCGCTGTGCTGGTGTTAATTTGCGGATTTCCTCACAGTTTTTTAATTTGTGCTCCGATCGTCGGCACACTTTACACACATTGTTGTTAACACTCGCTTGAAAAGTGCCAAGTCTTTTCGGGTGTGTTTCTACAAGGTGCTGTGTGGGCTGCTGCTGCTTTGGCAGCTGAGTCTGCTGAGTCTGTTCTCCTTAAGACCTGACACGGTTTCCAGCGTTTGAAACCGGTTTGATAGAAATCTATCCATATCCTTCCACCTGGAAGTCTCCGTTTTGTTTTCTATGGGCTGCTCCCATAGAGCTAATGTGCATTCCGGTAGCTTGGTTGAACATAAATAGGTCAAAATAGCGTCCCAATTCGAAATATCAATGTTATGACATTGAAGTGACGAGATGCAATTATTGATGTCTCGTTGCAGTTTCTTTATGGAGCTACCGCATTCGTTCTCAATTGCCTTTAAATTGAATAGAATTTTCAATTGTGTATTGACCAGAATACGTTTATTTTCGCATCGGTCAATTAGGTTTCTCCAAGCCAATTCGGAACCATCATTGGTCAATGGACACCTTCGTACTATTTCTTTTGCCTCCCCTTGTGGTTGAGGTGGAATAACTTCTCAACTGAGGATAGGCGTTGATTTTGAATATAAATTGCCGTAAACATGTCACGGAAGGATGGCCATAAAAGGTAATCTCCTTTGAAAACTTCAGTGTCGCAAGGAGGCAAATGTATGTTGTGCTCCCGAATGGACACATTCTCAATCTGTTTTGTAGATTTTTCTACCTTTTCTGCATCAGCCGCTAAGGCAGCCATGCACTTCATGTAGCAGGCAAAACTGCTTTTCTGCTTAGCTTTTACAGCCAGCCGTTTCTCTTTAGAAAGGTCTGAGTTATTGAGGTTGTCTTGGGCTGATTTGACCTTTCGCCACATAGCCTTCAACTCATCTTGAAGTATAGCTAAGGTGTGCTTATTCTGATTTTCGGATGGAATCTCTTGAAAATCAGCTTCGAATTCAGTAATGGTATCGGCCAATCTAATAAAGGATTCCAATGTTAAGAAAAAAGGAAATTGGAAACAGAGATACCACGAGTACTCCCTTGACTATAATATTAATGATTTAAAACTTTGATTGTATTTTTGTAATTTTGTCTAATTTTATAGCTAGCCAAGAAGAAAACCAAGAAAAGATGCAAAAACCCAATGCGGAGTGGGTGTATATATGTTTTTAATATAAAACGCAGTGTCAAAAAAAATTCAAGACTCGTCTTGTGCGTGAATGTTTATATTTTTGTTGATCACCAGCCACGAAAGATATGCAAACTGACCCAACTGGGTGTATATTTTGTGATAATAAGAAACGCAGTGAAATATTGGTGTGTATTTATTAATCACCAGCCACGAAAAAATGCAAAACTGACCCAACGTTAAGTGGGTGTATATATTTGTAATATGAAAAACGCAGTGATATATGTAAAAAATCTTGGTGTATATTTATTAATCACCAGCCATAAAAAATGCAAAATTGGGTGTATATATTTGTGATAAGAAAAACGCAGTGATATATGTAAAAAATCTTGGTGTATATTTATTAATCACCAGCCACCCAACTTTGTGTTAAAATAATATATTTTGTGTCTGTGAAATATTTGTGCACCCGTGTGTATGTAGTAGCCCGAACTCAGAAAAAAAAAGAAAACGGGAGACAATCTGTGCTATTTTGGCTCAAAATAAAATATAAAAAATGTCGCGATAGTGAAACAAAGCCAATTAAAAAAACTTATTAAAGAATCATATATAGCAAAATAAAAAGTGAATTATTGCAACGATAATTGTTAATGTGTATGTATATATATATGAAATCAAAAATATGTTCCGCTATATTGAATTAAAAAGAACAACAACAATATGTGGTAACACGAAATGGCTGTTTCTCGCAGTTTAAAATATCTTTTCCGTTTATATAAATTATTAAAGTGAATTTGCTATAACAATTTAATCGAAAAAAAAATTACTCGCGATTTACACTGATGTATTTCCCTTTTCTTTTGCTTTCGGAGATAACCGCGTAATCGATGATGGTGCACAAATATTCTTTCACTTCTTATTCTTTTTCTCAATTTTATTTAAAACACGAATTTTTACACCTTTTTTTTAAGTGCATTGAAATAAAAAAACCACGTACCTTGCAATTAGTTGTTGTTGACAAAAAATATTGTGGATAAAGCTGATCGTGTGGCACGTTGGTGTGTGTTTGGCAATACGAGTATGGTGTGTTGCGTTGATGCAGTTGTGATGCGCTGATGCAGTTGTGTTGCGTGGATGCAGCTATGATGCGTTGATGCAGTTGGTGGAGTTGGCACAATATAGTGGTGGTTATCCAAATTCTCACTGGAGTAATAAAAAAAAACCTGCTTATGATGAGTGCCAAAGTGTTGAATCAGGATCCGCTGCGATCAATTTTAATAAATCCGGCTCGAACGACCAATATTTACGTGCGGGCGATATTGGCGCTCGTAAAACAATTAAAGGAAAAGAAAGTGTTTTGAATTAGTTTTAGTACAGTGGCTTTATTAAATATTATTAATAATATTTGTACAATTTGCTAATAAGAAACTTTGCAATACAAATGTATATACGTGTATATACATATATAACTGGCAATTACCTTAAGTGGCGCAATGGCTGGTGTATCTCGCTTGAAATCGTTATAGAAGTGAAGTAAATTAAGGAAAGTTTATTTTAAGAAGGAGAAAAAAGACCGTTTCTTTTTTGTATAAGAGTTGTCTGTTACTTATGCATATGTGCGTGTATATGCATGTAGGGATACATTCACATTAGGATGGTCCCTTATATTTAGGCCATTGGTCTAAACACATATATTCACGCAATGGATTACATAAGAAATATTGTAATTTTTTGATAATTCATAAAAGGAAATGGTAGAAATATGTAATTGTATTTCGCTTTATTCCCGATTTAAAACATTGAAAAAAATTTATAATTTATATGCTGTCGTGAGAACACATTTTAACAAAATTCAAAATGACAAACTAAAAACAAAAGAGCTTGTAAACAAAACCAAAAATATATAAAAAGATATAACTAGGAATTTTATTTTATAATAATCTAATTGTAATACATATTTATGGGGATCACATTAGCGTGGAGCAATGGATTCTAAAAATTATTTAAACTTTGACAGTGAACAACAAATGTTTAATTATGAGGTCGACCAAGATGAATTCGATAAGATGTTAAAAAGTTTCAAAGGTAATACAAACTGAAGGTTCTACACAAAATACCACCCAAATAAAAGCTGACACCAAAAATGCAAATAATTGTATTGAGCTTTGTTAACTAACACTAACAGCTTTTCTTATAAGTGGGATTATAAACAGTAAAGGGTTATTAATTGGTAAGGTGGAAGAAGTCCCCTTATTTGAAGTTAGTTTTAAAAATTACGAAGATATTCAGAAATTCAAATTTTTAATGCATCAGTGGTTTGATGATGAAATGAAGCAGGTGATATTGATTTGGAATGTTTGTTTTTTCGAAAATTAAGACTTTATTGTGAAAAAATTGTCTTGATCAACTCCTAATACTTTTGCAAGTTCTTTTTGCGTCTGGCATGCATCTGCGTCTAGAAATTTTTTTGACTGTCCGTCGTCTAAGTCGAAATTGCCACTTTCAAACCGTGCAAACCACTTTTGGCACGTCCGTTCGGCTAAAGCATGATCACCATAAACGTCCAGTAAAATATGATGGCTTTCGGTAGCACTTTTCTTCATATTAAAGTAATGAAGAAGATCTCCCCGCAAAAAGACTTTATCTGGTACAAATTTCGACATTTTCAAATGAATGAAACAAATTGTTGTTCACGCTAAAACAAATGACATCTACTAAAAACGACGCGAAATGACAGTACCTTTGAAATGAATATAGACACAGATGAACACGACGCGAAATAATACTAGTAGAGCCCTCTCTTAGAAATCGCATTAATTAATGCATACACCCAAATATAAAGGTGCTGGTGTTTTTGGCCGTATATATGCATTTAATAAATTTAGTTGTAAAAAATGTTTTATTTATAAATGTACAAATGTTTTAATTTTGAAATAATATATTTTATAAGAATACAAAAAAGTATAATAAAAACTAGTTTAAACAATACTGTTTCTTTTATTATTACACATTCATCAAAATTGACGGCAACAAAAAATTGTGTGCCATATGTAGCACAATGTTCACCTCTCTTAGTTGAAAATACATTGACTTAGAATTCTCCGGGATTGTTGGAGTCAGAACTCGGGGATCGAAAGAAGGGGCCGATCCTTCAGGCAATCTTAAATCCTGAAAATTCAAGAAACCTTCTCCAACAAGAAAAAAAAGGAAGGAAAACTCTTAGTGTTGAAGACATGAGCGAAGACCTCATCGAGTTTTAAACTTAAAATATATTGTATATAGAAGAAAATTATACATACTCATCCTAAATTGCTATGAAAGATTGAATTGTACCTACCCTATTACTTTCCAATACATACACAAATAGTCACCGTACTGAATCTACTCCCATTCCAAAATACTTACCAGCAACCCTACTTCCGTTACTACTCTAAAGGTGAAATCGAAACAAAATGTACCTATATAAATATGTATGCATTAGTAATGTTAGTTATTAGTCAAAATAATATTTTCGCTCGTTATAACATCGAACGGTTGTGTAAAAAATATAAAAGAAAAATACCTAAAGTGCTAAAGTTAAAACCTTTGTATCAAAAAATTAATAAGCAAATAAATGCAAATATATATATATACTAACCGTATAAATAAACCGTGCGTTTCTTTTCAAAAGCTAAAGAAATATATAATAAAATAAACCGGTGTGTCCTAAGTCAATAAATAAATAAATATATATACATAAGTATATATATTATGAAAATATAATATTCAGAAATTTTTGAATTTATGCATGGTGCCGAAACCCGTTTGTCGGAAAAGAACCGCGAACACCAAAACTCAGTAAAATATTGCAAATTAATAAAAATAAAAAAATTTAAAAGCGAAATAAAAGCGAGTGAATAAATCGCGCCTTTTTAATTAATAAAGGGTGGTTAAATTGTAAGGGCCGATGTTGAATGTGAACCACACCTAAACGCCAAGTTTTTTTCCGAATTTAATTTGACATTTCTCTATTTCAGACTTACTCAATTTGAACCATGGAGAGATACACAATCCAACAACGTGTTAAAGTTATCCAGACTTATTATGAAAATTTTCGAAGAAAATCATCTTCAGTGGTGAGGCACATTTTCACCTCAGTGGATTCGTCAATAAACAGAATTGCCGCATTCGGGCGAATGAGAATCCAAGAGTGATTGTCGAAAAACCAATGCACCCACAAAGAGTGACTGTTTGGTGCGGTTTATGGGCTGGCGGCATCATCGGGCCGTATTTTTTCCAAAATGAGGCCGGTCAGGCAGTTACTGTGAATGGTGTTCGCTATCGTGAGATGATAACGAATTTTTTATGGCCACAATTGGAAGATATGGATGTGGACGATATGTGGTTTCAGCAGGACGGTGCCACTTGCCACACAGCTAACGAAACAATGGCTCTTTTGCGCAACAAATTCAATGGCCGTGTTATCTCACGTAATGGCGATGTCAATTGGCCCCCAAGATCATGTGATTTGACACCGTTGGACTTTTTTCTCTGGGGTTATTTGAAAGAAAAGGTGTACGTCGATAAGCCAGCAACAATTCAAGAGCTAAAGGATGAGATAATTCGGCACATTAACGGCATAGAAACTCCATTATGCCTCAGCGTCATCGAAAATTTGGACCATCGTATGGAGGTGTGCCGCCGAGGTCGCGGCGCTAATTTGGCCGATATTTTGTTACATACATAATTGAGTAATACCAATATATCATAATAAAATAAAATTTCAATAATTTCCTAAATAGTTTGTGTTTTATTCAAAATCAACATCGGCCCTTGAAAATTTAACCACCCTTTACTTATCGAAAATGATAAAAAGGTGTTAGTGCTAAAAACATATGTATGCAAAGAGCTACAAACTATGTACATACATACATATATACAAATAAATAAACAGTGCCGGTGAAAACATAATATAAACAAAATTGAAAGTACATACTTCAAAAAATTTTCTAATCATATACATATGTACACATTTAATTTAAATAAAAACAAGATATACATATATATATAATTTAAAACAAAAAAAAGTACATACACATATAAAAGTGTTGTGAAAACATAAATAAAACAACTCAACAATGTATAATGTATATTTACAAAAAAACTTTAAATAAAAAATAATAATAACATATATATAAATTACAAACAAAAAAAAAAAAAACATTTTAACCATTTACATATGCGGTAAAACTAAAAAATTACATACATACCTACATACGCATGGAAAAGTGTCGAACATACAAATGTACATGCAGTGACATAAAACATAACAAAAAAAAACATAAAAAGCGGTCAACATAAAAAGCAGTGAAGATAACAAAATATAAACGGAAAATATATATATGTATATATATATATATATATATATACATATGACATAAAAACATAAAAAAGTAAGAAAAAAACATAAAAAGTTGGTGCTGTGCTACAAAATAACAAAATTAAAAAAAAAATATATTTTTTTGAAAATATATATGTATATATGTGAAAGGGTTGCAGCACCCTCTACACGACTATAAAGCAGCGTAAATAATTGTCAAGATAAAAACGAGGGAGTCGAAGTTGAACAACAGTAGGGAACAGACGAAGGAAGCGCGTGAATAAATCGGAAGTTGAACGAAGCTTATTCATACTTTCAGTACATTCATCATTTTTATTTTAATAATACATAATTCAAATTACATACAACTAATTTCATTTCTATTGTAAACATTACTTGGAATAAACTTATCTTTCTACATTTGGGGGCTCGACCTCAAGAGTCATTATATGAAGTAGCAGCAGACAGCAGAAAAATCTAGAAAAAGAGGCGAAAAGTACAAAAGTTGCGTAAGTGCGAAGGAAAAAGAAGTATGCTCGGAGTACCTATGAAAACTAGAGCGAAAAAAACACAGGAAAGCGAAAGCAGCGAAGGCGTGGTAAAAAACGGAAAAAATACAGCAGAAGCTGCCGCAGATGAAAAAACAAGATCAGAGAGCGAAAGCAGAGAAGAAGAGTTGATAGAAGGTAGCACGAAATTGCACGAAGGAGACATTAATAATTTAAGCGAGCTCATAAAACTTTTTGCGGCGAAATTAGATAAAGATGAAGTGAATAGAAATTACATTACAGTTGAAAGGTTCGGAAAAATAATTCCAGATTACGATGGTTCTACGATGTCAGTACGTCAGTGGTTCGACAACTTTGAACAAAATGCAGCAGCGTACGAACTAAACGAAAAGCAGATGTATGTTAACGCTCGAAATAAAGTGACAGGAATACCGAAATTGTTTTTGGACTCCGCTACTGTTTCTACATACGAAGAGTTGCGAAATGCTCTGCTAGAAGAATTCCATAAAAAAATGAGTAGTGCAGATGTTCATAAGCTACTGATGGAGCGGAAAAAACGAGACAATGAGAGCTTTCATGAATATGTGTTGCATATGCGAAAACTTGCGAATATGGGTAATGTTGAAGAGCAGTCCACAATAATATATATTGTAGATGGGCTAAAATGGGAACCAGAGTTGACATTTCCTTTGTATAGTGCAACCAGTTTTAACGAATTACGACAGAGGCATGAGATTATAGATATGGCAAAATACAAAAAATACAACATTTCGGCGGACAAAGAAACAATGTTAAAGGAGACAAGGAAAAATATTATAAAACACGATGAGAGAACAAGTGCACATAAACAACACTGTTTCAATTACGGATCAACTGAGCATAAGAGAGCCGAATGCAAAGCAGAGGTGCTTTAAATGTAATGGAAGTGGGCACATAGCAAAACATTGCTACAGAAGAGTACAAAAAGCAGAGGTAAATTCTATTTCCAATAAAACACGGGTAAAACTGATGAAAATAAACAATGAAGAGCTAAGTTGCATTATCGATACAGGTTCTGATGTTTCTCTTATTAAAGAAAATCTGTATAAAAAAAAATTCTCAAATACTTTGATGCAGAAAAGTACTGCAGTCTTGTACGGCTTAGGAAATATCCCAATTAAAGCGATTGGAACTTTCACATCAGATGTTAACGTCGATGGGCTGAAAAGCACACACAAATTTCTTATAAATAGTATCAGATAGCAAAACCAACTATGGTGTAATAATGGGCTATGATTTTGTTGAAGCTACGAAGCAGACGAAGTTGAAATTGAAGAGATAGGAAGCAATGTATATAATATATTAAGAACGAAGATAAAGATAAAAAATCGCTGAAGGATGAAAACATAGTAAAAGTGGACTTTAAAAAAGAAATCGAAACCAACAAATATGATAGATCAGCGCGGAACAAGAGGGAAAATAACGAGGAATCACGTAAAAATAAATATGAAAGCTATAGACAGCGCTCTGATTATCAAAGTAGTTCTCGTAAGCACGATGATCGTGTTAATTACTCCAATAATGATGATCGAGTGAAAGATGACAGACGTAACCGGCGTAGAAGTAGCAGCTCTCGACATTATGAAGAAGATAAACAACGTAGTAGCGGTAGTCGATGCGAGTGGTACGATGAGCGACGCAATTTACGCGATCAAAGCAAACGCAGATCAAGAGATCGCATCAGTCGCATTAAACAACAAGAGCGTTTACCATCAGCAAGTAGTAGGAGCAGACGCCAACAGTACACTGACGATACTAGTGCTTCCTCTGGTACAGATAGTGATTCAGACTCTGCATATGAACGTAAAATGAAAAAGAAGTCTAGTCATAAATTGAAAGGTAAAAAAAGTAGTAAAAAATCCAAGCGTAGGCATCACAGAACGACTGATACAGAGTCTTCATCCGATAGCGAGGGCGACAGAGAATCCATTCGGTGGCAAAAGAAGCAACATATCGAAATTACTACAGGAGTTGCAAGAGGTAATGGTCAAATCGAGCGTGTTAACAGGGTGATCCTGTCGGTTTTGGCAAAGCTATCTGCGTCGGAGCCATCGAAGTGGTACAAATATACAGGTCCGGTTCAAAAGGCAATTAACGGACACGTTCATTCAGCAACAAAATATACACCGTTCGAAGTTCTTTTCGGAGTTAAAATGAGACATGAGTTTAACGCTGACCTGGTAAAAATTCTCGAAGACGAATTTATTGAATCATTTATTGCAGATCGCAGTACATTAAGACAGTCAGCCAAAGAGCAAATTGCGAAAGCGCAAGCAATCTACAAAAAACAATTTGACAAGAAACGAAAGAGCAGCAATGAGTACCAAACACAAGATCTTGTAGCAATAAAGTATACACAGTTCGTTGCAGGAAGAAAGCTGGCAAGTAAATATATAGGACCGTATAAAATCGTTAAAGTTAAGCGCAACTTCCGATACGACGTTGAAAAAGCAGCCGAATTTCTGGGTCCAAATCGCACATCAACGAGCGCCGATAATATGAAGTTATGGAGATATGTCGAAAGCCATGAAGATGACGTATCAACGGAGTCCGATGAAGATCAGGATGACCGAGTGTGAAAGGGTGGCAGCACCCTCTACACGACTATAAAGTAGCGTAAAGAATTGTCAAGATAAAAACGAGGGAGTCGAAGTTGAACAACAGTAGGGAACAGACGAAGGAAGCGCGTGAATAAATCGGAAGTTGAACGAAGCTTATTCATACATTCAGTATATTCATCATTTTTATTTTAATAATACATAATTCAAATTACATACAACTAATTTCATTTCTATTGTAAACATTACTTGGAATAAACTTATCTTTCTACATATATATAAGGATTTAAAGTATAAAAATATATACATATATATATAAATACATATATATGTAAATGTGATAGAAAACATAAAAAAAAGTGAAAAATAAATAACTGGTGAACATAAAAAGCGGTGCAAATATAAACTAAAAAAAAATACATATATATATATATGAAAAAAATACATGCGTACATACATACACAAATTCATACACCAGGTGACAAAAAACATCAAAAAAAAAAGTGAAAACAGTGCACATACATATTTACATAAATAAAAAGATATAAACATACAGCAGAACGAGAAGAGGACACAATTAAAACTTCAAAAAAAAACACAGGAACACCAGCACTGAATAGAAGCCAGCCCGTCACCACCCTCTCAAAAAAAAGTGGTTTGTAAAAAGTCCGGATGTCCCACGGTAAGTCCCACTCTCTCACTTGTTAAATTAATGCAAAAAGTTTAGCGGATTTTGCCAAACGGTGTATGATATCTCCTTATCATACATACAGATCTAAAAAAAATAATATTAATAATATAAAAAATTTTATTACGTTTGCGCAAATATCAAAATCCGCTAAACACAAAAAAATTAATCACAATATATAATAATATATAGCGGGTCGCCAAAATCGGTAGATGAAAATCCCCTACTTTTCATTTACCGAATATAACAGCGCTCATATATAATATATTAAAACGTACAGGGTCCGCCATCTAACATTTTTTTTGAACTAGTGGTTATTTTGAGTGTGGTAACACTGATGCTACATCTGATTTGACAGAAAGTTAGTTTTATCCTTCCGCTGAACGAAAATGGTTGTGTATTCGATTTAGGAATGGACAGATGAGCGCTTGGCCGAAGACCCGGAATTTTACCAAAAAATCATCTTTTCCGACGAAGCTCATTTCCATCTTGGCGGCTACGTCAATAAAAAAATTATCGTATTTGGGGGACGGAAAACCCGCACATGATCGAAGAGAAGCCAATGCATCCTCAGAGAGTTACTGTTTGGTGCGGATTTTGGGTCGGCGGCATCATTAGCCCATTTTTCTTCGGTCAATGGCGAACGCTTCCGCGCCATGTTAACGGATTGGTTCTTCCCGGAAATCGAAGAGGAGGACTTGGACAACATTTGGTTCCAGCAAGACGGCGCTCCGTGCCACACAGCCAACGTTACGATCGGTCTTGTGCGCACTGTTTTAAAAAAAAAGAAGTTACGTGGCGGACCCTGTATATATGAAAAACTGGTCCAAAACACCTTCGAAAAGGCCCAGATTCGGACCAGTTGCCCTTCTCATATATCCTCCCAAGTATATACATACTCTCAGTATATACACCCCAACAGGGCCGAAACTCATTCCCACGGACCCAGAATCGGACCAGGGTAAGCACATTACACTGCCCAAAGTCACCACCGCATAGCAAGTCACCGCTACCCAACCGTGGTACAGGTATATACATACACATATGCCTATACATAAAGTGGTTTTGTCAAATTCCGGCAATTTCCACTTCTTCGCTATTTACAATAGCAAGCGGGCAAAGACACGTATGTACATAAGTATACATACGTACATACTCGTTTAAGCTAAGCTAAGCACCCAGCATACGAACAAGGTATAACAAAAACCCAGTAAACATTTATATAAATGAATTAATAATAATATACATACATACATATATAAAAATATAAATAAATATTTTATAATAAAATTTTATAAAATCAATATCTCACAATGGAGAATAAAATGGGGAAGCCCCAATCACTCCACCCCCTTACAGGACCCCGAACTCGCTCGAAATCCCAGGTGGAAGAAGAGGAATTCTCCCAGCTGCATAAAAAATTTGTATATGAGCTATCCAGGATGGAAAAATTCTGAGGTAAATGGTGGAACACCAGTGAAGAGACCCATTCCGAAGAAGCGCTTAAAATTTTCAAGGACCATCTGGAAAGGCACATGGAACTAGTGGAAGCAGCCAACCAAAACCTACAGATGAGCAACGTGGAGGATGAAAAGACACGCTCAGCATGCGCAGAGGCCTACGAGACAACAAATGACAACGCAATGCTCACGAAAATCCGGATAGGTGAGTTACTTGGCCAAATCCAACAAAATATGGATTCTTCCCGGTCAAACACCCCCATCACAAAGATGCCCCCCCCCCAACACAAGCTGACTCACTCAGCTTTCTCAAGGTACCTGCATGTGACACAGAAATCTTCTATGGAGGATATGAAGATTGGTCCCCATTTAGGGACATGTTCACAGCAGTGTACATCAACCACCCCCAATTATCCGAAGTGCAGAAACTATACCACTTGAGACAGAAAACAAGAGGTAAAGCTGCACTCCTCATTAAATATTACCCTCTCAGTGGCCACAATTTCTCGTTAGCATGGGATGCACTCAAGGCACGCTACGAAAATAGAAGAATAGTAGTGGATGGCCAAATAAAGACGTTGTTCAACATCCAACCTGCCCACACAGAGAACGAAGAAAGGATTCAACAGATCCAGACGACAATAAATAATTGTCTTTCTACCCTACATGCAAATGGAGTATCAACAGAAAGCTGGGACCCAATGCTTATCTACCCCTGCTAGTCAAAACTGCCGGATGAGACACTAGCTCTCTGGGAGCAATCATTCAACTCAAGGAAGGAGTTACCTCGATGGTCAGAAATGGACCAATTTCTGACAGCTCGGTACGAGGTCGTGGAGCGACTCAGCACATACAGACCCAATAAGCCGAAGTTCAGTCAGCCCAGCTTCCCCCAACGGATACCAGCGGTCCCTCCCCCAACATTCAATTATCGGAACAAAACCCAATCGTTCCATACTCAAAACAAAAGGCAAGTTTCATGTAAACTATGCCAATCAAACCACTCGATGACAACGTGCGTCAAATTTCGAGAACTATCAGTCTCAGACCGGAACAAGTTTATTAAAGACAACAACTATTGCAAAAATTGCCTGGCGTACTCGCATTTGGAGAAAGATTGCAAAAGCAACTTTACGTGCGTTTATTGTCAAAGACGTCACCACTCCCTCCTCCATTACACTGCGAGCAACCCCACGCCTTACCCCCCAAAACCTCAAAGAAACTTCACTACTTCTCAAGTGACGGTCGAGGAAGAACAGCCCTGCACCTCTAAGCAGGTATCAAAAAACTCAAAGGCAAATGAAAGCGGTAGAACAAAAACTCTATCCCACTATTCGAGTAACAAAGAAAGGACATTGCTTCCCACAGCAAATATTCCCATTCTCCACAAAGGAAAAGTAACTCACATCAGAGCTCTCATTGACCAAGGCTCTCAAAAAACTTTTGTAACATCCCATATACAAAAGTTACTTGGTCTCCCCACCACAAAAGCCAACTACCAAATTCTTGGCCTGGGCGATAACACAGTCCAAAACTCGAATAGAATATGCTAATAATACTATGCGATAATACTGTCTCAATTGACGCACACTCTCCCATCCTTCAAAATAAAAGAAGTAGATTTAACAGAATATCTCTCACTGCCATTAGCAGACCCCAATTGCTTTACACCAGCTAGAATAGACATGGTCATTGGTAGCGATATAATCCCAAAAATACTCACCCCAGGCCTCAAAATTAATGTAGGCGGCAGCTTAATAACCCAAATCACAATATTTGGGTGGATATTAAGTGGACCAGTTGTGGAAGAAATCTCATTATTCTCTACTCAGGTGATTGAAACCCCTTCAGAATCACTAGGAGAATTACTCAGGAAATTCTGGGAACAAGAAGAGGTACCACCGGCCCCCACAAGCACCGACGATGATGAATATTGTGAAGCGCTATACAAAACAACCACTCATCAACGAGAAGATGGTCGGTATGTAGTAAAGCGGCCATTCAAATCAGCATTCCCGGACTCCATCGCACTCAGGCACTCCAGACCTCCAGCACAGCAATGCCTCAGCGTGGAACGAACTAACGAAAAGAAATAGGAGCTTCGGAACACCTATTCAGAAGTCCTAGAGGAATACCTAACGTTAGACCACATGGAACCAACCCATTCACGAGAAATCATACGCGACGGTAAATATTTCTCCTTTTACCTACCCCATCACGCGGTGATTAAACCTGGAAGCAAAACTACTAAAGTCCGTGTAGTTTTCAATGCCTCAAAAACCTCACATTCCGGTCTCTCACTCAAGGACGTATTACATACTGGCCCCGTTCTCCAAAATGACTTAATGCTCATTATTTTAAAATGGAGATTATATAAGTATGTATTTAACGGCGACATTGAAAAAATGTACCGCCAAATATACATCCATAAGGAAGACCAAGACTTCCAACGCGTTCTATTCCGCAGAACCCCCAATAGTCCGATAGAAGTCTTTAAACTAAAAACGGTGACATTCGGTGTCAACTGCGCTCCATACATGGCAATAAGGACACTCCACCAATTAGCCGAAGACTCTAAGGAGACATACCCCCATGTCTCAAAAATATTAAGAGGAGAGACATACGTAGATGACATCCTCTCTGGCTGACACAATCTAAACTCAGCCGGCGAATTGATATATCAAGTTATCGAAGTACTCAAGTCAGCCGGATTCCCGTTAAAAAAGATAACAGCAAACCACAAGTCATTGCTGAAAGACGTCTTTCCGTCTGATCTTTTAGATGAAGAATTTCTCGAATTCCAAGAGGCAAGTTCTACAAAAACCCTCGGAATAAAATGGAATGCTCTCACTGATACATTTTCGTACTCAGTTGACCCCCCCCTTATCCTCAGACACTGCCACGAAACGACAGATCCTTTCATCTGTCGCGAAACTTTTCGACCCGGCAGGATGGCTATCGCCCATAATGATAGCAGCGAAAACTCTTCTTCAACAACTATGGATGGAAGGAACAGACTGGGACGAAACCGTGAAGCCGATCTCACTCCACAAATGGAACACATTCAGGAAAAATCTCGCCGCAATCGAAGAGATAAGGATACCTCGGTGGGTGCAATTCAGCCCAACAGTTCCATTCATCTACACGGATTCTCAGATGCTTCCGAGAAGGCATTCTGCGCTTGCGTATTTTTACGAGTCCAGCAAGGTGAAGCTGCTACATCATACTTACTCGCAGCCAAGAGTAAAGTAGCCCCCTTACAAACCGTCTCTCTCCCTAGGCTGGAACTTTGCGGCGTAATTTTACTAGCAAATTTAGTAAAGCAGATCCGATCCTCCCTAAATCTCCTATCTCACGAACTAATTTTGTGGGCAGACTCCTCAATTGTATTAGCATGGCTGGAAAAACCCCCATGGACGTGGAAAACATACGTAGCGAACAGGACATCTCAGATCCTCGAACTCGTGAACAATGCTACGTGGCGACATGTCTCCAGCGCTGACAACCCAGCTGATCTAGGTACGCGTGGAGCTAAACCCCAAGAGCTCGTCAACTGTTCACTCTGGTGGAAAGGCCCCGAGTGGTTAACTGGGCCATCCCCTCTTTGGCCGAAAAGTTCACCAACTCATTCGTCCCCTCCCGAACAACGACAAATTGAAGCATTCCACGCTTTAGAATCTCCCGATTTTCTAGATCGTTTCTCCTCCTTTTCCACCGCTCGAAGAGTAACCGCGTACATACTTCGTTTCGCGCAAAAGGCTAGGAAGCTGCCAAATCCGCCCTCTACCACTCTCACTCAAAGCGACATAAAGTTCGCAAAAACTCGTCTCATAGCTATCACCCAGCGAAAATACTTCGGGAAAACCATCACAGCACTGGAGTCGAAATTTCCGATGGAAAAAAGAGATCCTCTCCGTACTCTCAACCCCTTCTTGGATAAATCAGGACTGCTGCGTGCAAATGGACGTCTCACTCATGCCGCCCTCAGCTACGATGAACGCCATCCAATTATCATCCCCGATAATTCCCGATATTGCTCCCTCCTCCTCGAGTTCCTCCACTCAACTCTATTGCACGCGGAAAAGCAGCTGATGATTCGCGTGGTCCAACAGGAATAACATATTCCCCGAATCCTCCAGAAGGTAAAATCTTGCATTTTTCGGAGCAATACATGTACGATATACAAACAGAAGAGGAGCACGCAATAGATGGCAGCGTTACCCCCTAAACGGTCCACATATACACTCCCATTCCATACTACCGGCGTAGATTTTGCCGGCCCATTCCTCGTCAAAACCGCGACTCTCCGCCGAGCATCCCATTCCAAAGCATACGTGTGTGTATTCGTATGTTTTTCGACAAAGGCCATTCATCTGGAAGTATGCTCCGACCTAACAACAGAAGCATTTAAGGCAGCATTCGCACGATTTGTAGGACGAAGAGGCATTCCCCACAAGATAATGTCCGACAACGGCAAAACCTTCGTAGGAGCACAGCGAAGCCTACAAAGAGAGCTCTCCGCCTTCCTTGAGGAAGTTTCGGACAAAACCACAACGGAATATGCCATTCACGGACTTACATGGCAATTTATACCGCCTTACGCTCCACATATGGGAGGACTTTGGGAAGCGGCAGTGAAGAGCTTCAAAACTCACTTCACTAGAATTGACCACTCTCCTAATACGCATCGAAGCGGTACTCAACTCCAGACCACTCTCTCCTATGTCTCAAGATCCCGAAGACTTGAAGGTACTATCCCCAGGCCACTTCTTACGAGGCGCACTTCTGCCACCCGCTTAGCTTATACATCCCCCTCTCCCTCTCTCTGCACACCTCCACTCTCCATCATCTCATATAAAAATTGCTTTTCGAACGATGTCTTTTCAGATCACAGAACTTCGGCAAGTGTCGGCTGTGCTGCCGCACCCACCCATTGCGCCACTGCCGTGCATTCCTGGCAATGACTCCAGACGAGCGATACGAGTCTGCGAAGGTGCACAAATATTGCATCAACTGTTTGGCGACCTCGCACACCACGGGAAGCTGCAATTCTCGAGACAGCTGCCACCGCTGTGAACTTGCACACCACACTCTGCTGCACAGCTCCGCACGCACGCCATCGATACGAGTCACGCCCAGCAGCTCGAAAAAAGCCCCCAAACCACCACGCGGTAAACCTGTTGCCATTGGACGAGTCCCAAAAAGAGCAGGACACCAAGAAGTTGACGCCCCAAAATCCCGAAGGCATTCCACCTCGGCCCTCCAACGTCGACTCACTGGCCTAGTCAACGAAGCCAAGAAGTCACTACAACAACTGGAAGTATTGGTGAAAGTTACGACCCCGCAGGCCCCCCGGCATGTTGAAAACATGAGCGAAGACCTCATAAACTTAAGATATACAATATATAGAAAAAATTATACTCATCCTGAATTGCTATGAAAGATTGAATTGTACCTACCTTTTTATTTTCCAATATATACCCAAATACTCACCATACTGAATCTACTCCCATTCCAAAATACTTACCAGCAACCCTACTTCCGTTACTACTCTAAAGGAGAAATCAAAACAAAATGTACCTATATAAATATGTATGTATTAGTAATTTTAGTTATTAGTCAAAATAATATTTTCGCTCTTTATAACATCGAACGGTTGTGTAAAAAATATAAAAGAAAAATACCTAAAGTGCTAAAGTTAAAACCTTTGTAACAAAAAATTAATAAGCAAATAAATGCAAATATATATATATACTAACCGTATAAATAAACCGTGCGTTTCTTTTCAAAAGCTAAAGAAATATGTAATAAAATAAACCGGTGTGTGTCCTAAGTCAATAAATAAATAAATATATATACATAAGTATATATATTATGAAAATATAATATTCAGAAATTTTTGAATTTATACACTTAGTTTCAAATATAAATATATTTATTCGAAAGAAATACATGTATATAAAAAAAAGGTCGAAACCTCCTTCTCATCTGATGCTACTGCTGAAGTTTCACAAAAAAGAAGAGGTTTTAAACGGCAGCATCGGCTTTTATTCCTTGTACAGAAGGTGGAATATGAAACGGGACAGGAATTAACAGAACCCTTCTCAATAGGGATGAGTCATGTACCATATTTGTACTAGCAGCAGCGACATCTCCGGGTATAGATTCAGGCTTTTGTGTAGGGTTGTGACAATATAAAACCACTTTGTGTGCACTATTTTTCCTCTGAGTATTTTATTCGTTGCTTTATTGGTGTACTGAAATTTATCTGCTTGATATTTGCTTTAATTCAAGATAGACTTTCGTTCAAATCACTTTGTTTTTGACTTTATAACTTTATATATTATTATACAATGTATAGTATATTAGGTGTAAAAATAAATCCATTATTTTTTCATAAAATTGAATGGCTGAATTTTTTCTTTCAGTTTTCTATTGGAAAAATAATAATAATTTAATTAATTTAAAAAATTAAATCACCAATCGATCCACGATTTAATATGAGCACCTATCTTTTAACATTACCGCAACTAACTGGAAATCTTCCATCTTGCGAAATAAGCGCAACGACTGTGCAAGTATTTCCAGACTTAGTTCTGGCGGATAAATGGTTCTTCGCAAACGAACAAGTCGATCTTGTTCTGGGTGGAGACCTTTATCCCCGAATTCCGCTAGGTAGTATTGGAAACAGTGTACTTAACACTCTCTTAGCTGGATTTTGACTGGCAGTCCAGGCACTGCTGCGTCTGCCATCAATAAAGTCTCCTATTACAATTAGGTCACTTTGGACAATTAACTTACAGCATTATGGGAGCTAGAAGACATCCCCAAACGAAAAACTCCAAACGAGCAGGACAAACTCTGTGAAGATTTATACGAAAGGACTACAACGGGAAATAATGTGGGAAAATACATCGTTTCCCTCCCATTCAAAATTGAATGTCCTTGTCATATTCAATTTGGACCATCCTTAAAGATTGCATGCTCTCATCTCTTTCGGAATAAGATACGTTTAAGAAAAAATCCAATTACACAAACGGAATACGAAAAGTTTTATCCGAGTATGATACTCTTGACCATATGTCAAGGTTATCTAAATATGTATTTAACACGATTACAAGGGACGGAAGGGAGTAGTTCCTTGCGACATTTAAGTAGCGCGAATTTGGCATTGTATTTGTGGTGGGAGAGAGATTCCGTCGTCGAATACTGGCATACATAGACCGGTGGATGAACGTTTCGCCACAATCCGCATCTAAGCGAAATTCTTTAACACATCTTTGATTTGCGCCCACACCCCGACGGAAGAGAAGGACGATTTGGCCAAAGATGCCTTTTATGAGCACCTGGAGCATACTTATGACCGCCGCCCAACCATAATATAAAAATCGTGCTTGGCTATTTTAATGCTTCTAGGCTTTGGCACGAATGTCGGAAAATTCAGCATCCACAACGAAACATCCCCTAAGGGGTTGAGGCTGATCGACTTCGCCGGGCCCGAGCACAAGAAAATACATCAAACTACTTGACTGTCGCTTGCTCGAAAAACCCAAACGTTGAGAGCACTCAACAGTAACTTGGTATAAGGGAACTCCCTACGTACAGCTGCAAGCGAGACTATTGGATTTCGGAAAGCAGCATTATGCTGGAATGATGATGACCATGTCCCAGTGGAGAGAAAACAGGCTGCCTACCTTGCAATCTTGCGATCGACCACAATACGTGCGGGATTGGATAGATATCGAGAGCTGAATTTATGGAGAGCACACTTCTCCAGCATCCTGAATGGCAGCAACAACGAAACACCAGGAGATAGTGAACCTGAAATCCCTATCAAAGACGATGGAAAGACATTTCGTTAAACGACTATGAAGAAGTTCGAAAAACAATCGCCCGCCTAAAAAATAACAATGCGGCGGGAACCGATGGATTACTGGTCGAGCTATTCAAACACAGCGGTAAAGAACTGATAAGGTGCTTGCATCAGCTACTTTGCAGAATATGGTCGGACGAAAGCATGCCCGACGATTGGAATTTAAGTGTGCTCTAACCAATCCATAAAAAAATGGACCTCACAGTCTACGCCTCTATATATATTTAGCGCTTTGTAACTGCTGTAGCGATTTTCGGCCGAGCTCCAATTTGTGGTTTTGCGTCTTGATGTTTTTCCATCAAATGGAGGGACCTACAGTTTATACTAAGCCGCTTCTGAACGCCTGATCGTTTTTTACGAGGAGCCTTTATTTCATGTCCGAAATACACTCGGAAGGGTGGACATTCCCTGCCGAGTGGCGACCGCAATTAGAACATTTAAGTTAAATTTTTATTTAAATTAATTTTCCATAATTTTTGGTTGTTGCTGGCACCGGGATACCGTGGGATATGCCTTCCTAATATCGCATATAAAGTCCTCTCCAGCGTATTCTCTGAAAGATTAATGCCCAGCGTCAATAAACTGAGTGGACCTTATCAGTGTGGCTTTAGACCTCATAAATCAAGCATTGACCAGATATTCACCATACGCCAAATCGCCAAGAGAATCGACACACACCACCTCTTCGTCAGTTATGTCTGCTTTTGGTATTCCCGCAAAACTTATACGGCTATGTGAACTGACGTTAAGCAACACTAAAAGCTCCGTCAGGATCGGGAAGGACCTCTCCGAGCCGTTCGATACCAAGCGAGGTTTCAGACAGGGTGATTCCTTATCGTGTGACTTCTTTAATTTATTGCTGGAGAAAATAATAATAGCGGTAGAGCTAAATAGAGAAGGTACAATTTTCTATAAGAGTGTACAGCTAATGGCGTATGTCGATGATGTTGACATTATCGGCCACAACACCACACCGTGAGTTCTGCTTTCTCCAGGCTGGATAAGGAAGCGAAACGAATGACAACAATGTTAGTCTTAAAATCCAGCGCAGAATCACTCTTGACAACACGTGCTACTTTTGACTGAATAGGCATTTGAAAATTAAAGTCCTCTCCCGACGAACAAAAACCAAACTCTATGAGTCCCTCATCATTGCCGTCCTGCTGTATGGTGCGGAAGCATGGACGATGACAACGTCTGATGTAGCGGCGTTAGGAGTTTTCGAAAGAATAGGTTTGCGTAAGATTTATGATCCTCTTCGATTTGACAACGGCGAATATCGCAGACGATGGAACGATGAGCTACGCTGTCTAGGTCATGTAGTCCGGATGGATAAGAATACTTCAGCTTTAAAAGATTTCGATGAGGTGCCTGCTGGTGGAAGCAGATGAAGGGGAAGACCTCCACTCCGTTGGAAGGACCTGGCTGTACTTGGTATTTCCAATTGGCGCTAAACATTGAAAGAAGAAACGAATGGCGCAAAGCCGGTAACTAGGCTATATTCGCGTAAGCAGTGTCTACGCCAGTGAAGTAAGTAAGTAAGTATTTAACACGGATATCGAAAAGATGTACCGCCAAATTTTAGTAAGTTCTAATCATACTAAGTACCAACGAATAGTACACCGAACTTCTCCCAACAACCTGATCAGTCTTTACGAATTGAAAACTCTAAAATTCGGGTTAAATTGTGCTTCTTATCTAGCAATAAGGACGCTACTACCACTCGCTGACAACGTCGAAGCATTTTGACCTCTAGCGGCAAACATTCTACGGAAATGTATGTATGTTGACAACGTTTTGGCAAGAGGACATAGCATTGAAGATGCCATGAAAGCCAAACACGAAATCTCTCACGTGCTCCAATCAGCTGGTTTTCCATTACGATAATGGACTGCTAATTGCGATAAAAAAATAAGAGATGTATGTGCCTAAAAATTATTTTCTCAATAAAGATTTCTTGGAATTTGAAGATACCAGTACGGTGAAGGCTTTGAGTATTCGATGGAAGGCTCGTTCTGATTATTTTTATTTTTGGATAAAATCTAATAAAGGTGAAACCATGTCACCTCCGCTTTTTCCAATTAACAATATGTATGCGCGTACGAGTATGTGCATACTTACATGCATATGCACGAGGGGATTAACAAAAGTACAGCCTTTCAATTTGTTTCCGTTAAAGCTAAAAATATCAAATCCCTTGCAATTACTTTATTAGTTTTCCATTGATTTTCTAAGTGATTCCGAAGTTTTCAGACCGGAAATTTTTCCGTAGAGGACGAGCTGGTAAATTCCAAAATTGACACAAGAAATTATTGCTAATGAATTGGGCTTGAATGCCATGGCTGTATGCGAATATTAAGTAAATATCTGGGATAATCGAAGAAATCTGCTCGATGAAGCCAAAAAAGAGGTTCGAGTGAATATTGCTCAACTTTTCCCAAACAAATTCGAAAATGGTGAGTCTAGCCACTTTAGTAAAGTCATTACTGGTGACGAATCTTGGTTCTATAAGTACGATCCAGAAACCAAACAGCAGTCCATGGTATGGAGCCAAACAGGAGAAAAAAAAAGTCGGCAGCAAAAGTAATGATGTCAGTTTACTTCATGGGATCTAAAATCGTAGCTTCTATTGGAAAAGGGTCAGACGGTAAATGTTAAATGTTACACCGAAGAGTGCTTACCAAAAATTTTCAAAACTTTGTTGGAAAAAAGGAAGAAATAGGATTTGCGGCGCTACTTTTTACATCATGACAACGCGCCATCCCACACAGCTGAAATAACAAGTAGAAGAGAATCTTATCCGGCACGCACTTACGAGCCAGGCCGCAGGCTACGAGTCGGTCTTTGGAATCCTCTAGCGAGTGTGTATTGGTGCCCAATCATTTGGCGCCGCCCCTATTACCCAAAGAGACCGGGTTGTATGGCGTACGCCACCATGGCACACCAAGTACACTGGGATAATTTTCCCCTCCCTGTATAAAGAGAAAGGCGGCAACCCTATTTACGGAATATCCACCCAATTGCCCCAAAATCTTTTAGTAGAGGAACCGTTTTCTAGGAACACCACTGGGTAGACACACACCGAAAAAAACCGTGCCATCATTCATGGCTTTAAATTATGCCACTATTTGCCAAAGATGTCACTGCCAACGCTTGGAGCGAATTGAATATCAAGCAAAACAAAGGAAATATTTAAGCAAACACAAAAAAAGTTTTTATTGCGGCCAGTACGCAATGACTCCAGCCCTTCCTCAAAGAAAAGGAAGGAATCTTCCTTTTGGTCAGAGAAAAGAAATCTCCTACCGTATTCTTTTAATCCCTGTATTCGCTCAACTCCTTAACGTTTCAAGTCCCTTTGTTTTTGACTAAGTCATCTGTCAGTGTATATGTCCACGGAGACACACCCTTCATAACAATAAACGGATCCGGATTACTTTAGGACTAATTTCGCCGCACGAAATTCTTTATCCAAAATAACTCACCAGACATGTATTGTACATCTCAACATCTGAGATTGTACTGCCTCGTAAGCTTTTTGCTCGCCTGCTCTAACCTAGTCTCATCGAGCCTCTTTGCTAGCTCCTGATAACTTAGTTTCTCCTGATCTAAACCGTCTTTAAATTCTCAACTGCCTTCTAACGCCATTTCCCTACCGAAATTCACAAGTTATGGCGTAACTCCTGACACCTTCGCTGACACGTAAGCTCTAAGTGTTATCTTGATAATCTGATTAATCCTTTCGGCCAGGTTAGCCCGTGGATGATAGTGTACCGGAGTTAGACGCCATAGTTACCGCAGACGCCCCGAAGCTCTCGACTCCTACATTGGGGTCCATTGTCACACACAACCCACCGAGGAACTCCAAACAAATGAAATACCTTGCCCTACAATTGTTTGTATACACTTTTTGCTGTGGCCGTATTCAAAGGGAATAGAAGAGGGAGTTTGGAAAAGTTGTTGTTAAAATGTACTGGTAGCCTTGTGACGACTGCACTAAAAGCCCTACCAGATCTACACAAATCTTCTCACAAGGCTCGACAGGCAGTCCTCTCTTTATACCCCAGGTGGCTGTGAGTTCTCAGGTTTCACCTGATAACAAGTTTTACACGCCCTGATATATTTTGCAATGTCCGATTTTGTCCTTGGCCAGAAGGACTTTGGTGAAGCACGCGCAAAGGTCTTCTTCACACCCATATGGCCCGCTAATGGATTGTCGTGACATTGTCTCAGAATCTCATCTCGATTATCACGCCCTATTACTCTTTTCCACTCTGGAGAATCACCACAAACAGAAGTAAATCTCGTCCTAGCAATCTTGTAGAGGTTGCCACCTTCAAACCTCCACGCCGGATATAACAAAGGCATTTTCTCTACTAACCGAATCATCCTTGCCAACCAAGGGTCGGTAGTACTCACTTCAGCTATAACCGCCACACTTCGGAATAGCATATCTGGAACCACATGCTCCTTGCCTTTCCGATGCACTACCATGCGTACCTACCAAACGGATCTTTTAACTTATTCAACCAAATAAATGAATAATGGCCTGTTGCAACCGTTGTTAGCGCCCTCAATATATGGTCGCAGTTTCTCAACTGCTCACAGAAGCGCTAGGCACCTTTTCGGTAATCGAGTAATTACGCTCGCTTTGTTAAAGGACCTACTCAAATAAGCTATCATCCTGTCACCGTCATCAAACATTTGGATTAGCACCGCACCTATTCCGAAATCACACGCGAAAGGGCTATCAAAATCCGGTCATCTTAAAACCGGAGCTATCACCAAGCGCTCTTTCGCTTCTTTAAAACTTCTTTCACAATCTCCAGTCCAACTGAACTTCCAGTTTTTCTTCATTAAATCGGTACCAAGACACTGTTCCCATAAATGCCCGCACCTGCTTTACGTTTTTCGGTACCTCAATCCGAAGCATCGCCTCTACCTTCTCAGCGTTTACGTGTAGACCGTTCTTGTCCACCACGTAGCCCAAATATTTCAACTCAGATCCACAAAAATTACACTTGTCCCTAATTTGTCTAAGCCCAGCACTAGCTAATGTATCTAGAACATCTTTCAAAATCTATAAATGCTTCTTAAAATTATTTGTAACGATAATAATATAATAATCATGAGGTTCTAACTCTGGACCTATGACCGAATCTATAAATCTCTGCCAGGTTGCCGGTGAATTATGCAACCCATATTGCATCCGCTCAAATTGAAATAAAGCTCTAACTGGTACCGTAAATGCTGTTAAGGGCCTCGACTGCTCCTCCACCGAAATTTGTCAATAAGCCGACTTAATATTTAAACTAGACGGCAACTTGGCTTCCCTTAGCTTATCTAAGGTCGCCGACATATATGGAAGAGGGTAACTATCTTTTTCCGTACATCTATTCAAAGCCCTATAGTCTACGCAAAACCTATATGTACCGCCTTTTTTCCTAAACATAACTACTGGAGACGCGATTGTATGACGGGAGACACAGGGTAAGACCTCTGTTTCACAGGTTCAACTCCTGCCCTTATCGTGAACTTAGGCTCACCTAAACGGGTCCGGCCCAGCCCTTTCAGCATAGCCTGGAACGCCCTAGCTATCAAATGACCTAATGCCCTAGAATGTCTGTCACCTAGCTCGGAGTGGTCCACTATTGATACCAACGGTTCTGGTTCCAGCCGAGAAAAGGACCACCTCATTCTCGATATATCCGGGATAGTACCCGGCTTAGCCCAAAAATGTATGCCAAGGATTACACTCTGAGATAACTCTGTAACCACGAGGCATTCCAGGCTACCCACTATCCCTACACCTCGTTTGACAACAAAACCGAACCTAACACCGAGATATGACCCCCGTCCGCGAGAGTCACTCTCAAAAAATTCGAAGCAGAACTCGCCTTAATTCCTGTAAGGGTTTTAATGATAATATGAATCAGTTTTCTTTATCCTTATAAGGATGCCTAATGCCCTATTCTAATAATTGAACCTTGTTGCAATTAACATTTCAACAGCAGTTTGCAACTCTGCTAATCATAAGACTTACTGAAATTTGAATCAATTCAAACAACAATTAGTTCTGAGTATTGATGAAATTTATTAAGATCTCTACGTTCTATTTATACAAAAATTTTGACACAATTCATTTCCGCGGTTCCGCTCAGCAACCATATGTTGAAGTGGTGTAATACGGACTCTTGCATTTATTGTTGTGACCGTTCGTCACCAACGAAAACACCAACATAACCTCTTCAAACTCAACACCTACGTTTGCCAGCTGGGAGTTAGCAGGTTCACTAACTCGCCCAACTATGGTAGACCGCCTGTTCTGCTGTCCCAGAGGTCTATCTCCCATTGTCCAACCCTATCTCTCGGTCGAGTCCCTATTCAGGCATTCTCTCACGGGTCCTGACCTGAAGGGGTTGTGGTTTCGCACACCACCGGAAGCCGTACTTCGTTGGGTATCCTGGGAGCCGCACGGCTCCGCTGCACACGCCGGACAGTCCCAATTCATGACCCATAGCCTACCGCAACCGAAGCACTTAGCCCCCTTCTTGCAGTCTGACCGAAACACCTACAATTGAATCACCTGTTATTCGACCCGGCCTAAAGCTATCAACAAGGTCGGGCTCAGCTATCGCTGCGACCTATACACAAGCCGGCACATAAGCCGGGTCAGTTTCCAATAACTCCTTGGCCTTATGACTTGGAAGAGGGACAAAGGTATCCACCGATGACTTAACCAACTCCAGTTTCCTATTGTCACCAGTCTCAACTGGGTCTGGAAGAATGGTAGGAGATTCGCATTAATCAATCCTAGCATTCTTCTCTCAGATAAGGGCTCTTGAAGCCTGTCAAACAGGATCTCCATAACCAATAAATATACACCGATGGACTCATTCGCTCCCTGAGTCCTTCGCCTAATATCATTGTATTTGGGGTGCAAGAACTCCAATTTCAACTACCTAACTAACTCCTTCCAATAACCTTATGTCTTCCTAACAGACCTAAACCACAGTAGAGCTTTCCCTACAAACAAATCAACCGCGCCTCTGAAGAGTTGAGCTTGGGTCACATCGGTGGCCTCACTCAACTCCACAACCCGTTCTAAAAACGCTAAAAGCGACATTCCGGCATTCCGGCAAGTTCATTGGCTTCTGAGACTCGACTGTCTCGTTGTCACGCGTTGTATCCCCACGGGCGGGGGTGCTATCGGGTCCGTACGAGTGGCACCCGAGCGCTCGACTGAAACGATTTCACTTTCTCGGCTTCCTCGCGGCGGACTACCTCTTGTATTTTGGCGAGATAGAGCTACAACTTGCTCTTCAGTTCCATCTGATGA
Organism: Ceratitis rosa; assembly: GCA_037013455.1. NCBI lineage: Eukaryota > Metazoa > Arthropoda > Insecta > Diptera > Tephritidae > Ceratitis > Ceratitis rosa. The sequence continues at coordinate 745,486 of JAWMAG010000129.1, forward strand.
GTCATCTCGCCGTCGAAGCCCGGTTGCGCCCATCCGATTTGCGATAACGCCCACTTAAATTTCGCCATCGCTTTCGCTCCATGCGATGGCTTGCCTCCACCCGAAACCGATACAATTAATTTCTCTACCTCCTTCTATTGCGAAAAGGATACGTCGGCGGTCGAGTCGAAACTGGAGGGAAGAGAATTACCGACCTTTTTTTTCTAATAGACACGATGCCCTAAGCGACTAATGCATGGCTTCTACCATACTGACTGGAAGGCCGCGTGCCTCCATCTCGTACGCGAGCTCATCCTGCGCTAACCGATTAATCTCCATGACAAAATAAAAAAAAGTAAACTCGGGAATAATCCGGACTACTACTGGCTACTTCTGGAGAAATCTCTACCCACTTGACGAACAAAATTAAAATAACACGCGAACGCTCCCGTAAATGTGAGCAACAACAAACAAAAAAAAACTGCTAATTTAATTTAACAGAACGGATCTTTCTTGATACATTGGGTTGATGATTTTTGGATGTGGTCCTGGGTTCAGCCCCCAAAAAAACTCTTACTTTGGATATCACTACTAATAAAAATAAAAACTAAAAAAAAAACTGCCAACAACAACCAACTGTGGCGAACATAAATAACATAAACTAATTCTAAATAAAATAAGTTAATTCAGTAATATGAATTGCAACTCTGTGAGTCTGCAATATTATCAATTTCTTTTATAAGTGGCAATGACTACTTTTGGCTTTTCTTTTTTCATCCAGCTTCACTTAATAGCTGTCACGATAGTTTTGTACAAATATCGCTTTTCGATTAAAAAAATGCCAAAATTTAATTAGTTTGCTACAGCGAATCTCGTTTTATTGTGGGCGTCCTCTACATATGGTGACCCCGACAGAAGTAAAAAATGCCGGATGAAGAAGTGAGAAACCACTTGGAGAAACATTCTCAACCCCGCAACGTGGAAATTGCAAAAGTTTTCAGCAAAATCCCACAGTTTTGGCAGGCCAAGCCAAAATTATGGATTGCACAAGTATTGTAGAATCTCAATTCATCGCAGCTGGTATTGCCAATGACAAAAGCAAGTACCACATGGTCGTGGCAGCAATCGAGAGTAACGTTTTGGCGCAAATAAGTGACATAATACTTAACCCACCGAGCAGTGGGTCCATTTGGACGATTCGTTTGCCTTCCAACATGCTACTAATCATTTCCATTAGCAACGAGCCGCTCGACAAAGTTGCACTTCTCGCTAATTAAATTTGGGAGGTTAGCGGCACACCAATTGTCAGCGCAGTCGAAACACACACAACCGCACTTACGCAATCAACCATCGAACAACAGCTAGCGATAATCACAAAAGAAATCGCTTTCATAAAAGCAAACATCAATCGCTGATCCAGAGACCGAAATCGGTATCGTTCCTCATCACGCTCAGCCACACCCAACGTCGACTCGCCCGAATTATGTTGGTACCATATGAAGTTTAGCAACGATGCGAAGAAATGTCGTAACCCATGTTCAAAAAAGTTAAACTAACAAACCTGTCGTGTATGGCGGTTAACGACAGGCTCAACAAAACCAACCGCCGCCTCATCATTCATAGATACTTCAGCAGAGGTCAGCGTTATTCCATCGACACAGCAGCAACGCGAATTCCTCGACAAAAACCACTAACTCTGCGCAGCCAACAGATCCACCATAAAAACATACGGTGAAAAGGTGAAAAGGACTTTCGTTGGATCTTCATAGTGGCCGATTTTTCGCCAAATTTTAACCTATCCGTTTACTTGCGAAAACAAAAGCTAATCGACGATACGACCAACATATCGAAATTTTGCTCTCTGTCCGTTGCTAACAAGGTAGTATTAAATTTAGCGACATAACCGTGGAAAATTCTGTAGCCACAAAACCGAAAAACAACATCACGCACCATATCGTTACCAAAGGTTCACCCGTTTTTTCTAAACCGAGATGATTATTACCGGAGAAATTAAAAGCCGCAAAAGCCGTAATTCAGTACCTCTTGGAAGCAGGTATTTGTTGTCCATCACGCAGTCCATGGGCAAGTCCGTTGCATATGACAAAAAAAAAGAAAAATGGCGAATGGAGGCCATGTGGAGATTTTTGCAGATTAAATACTGTAACCGAGCCAGACAGATACCCTCTTCCACACCTGCATGACCTCAATCACTCCCTCCATGGATGTAGTATTTTTTCAACCCTTGGTCTGTGTCGGGCGTACCATCAGATTCCCGTTGAACCAGCTGATATAAATACCAAAGACGGCAATCACCACATCATTCGGCTTGTTCGAATTTCCATTTATGTGTTTCGGACTAAGGAACGCGAGTCAAACGTTTCAAGGGTTTAAGGACCACATTTTTCGTGAATACGATTTCGCCTGGTCATACCTCGATGATATTTTGATATCATCAAAAGATATAAACCAACATAGTGTACACAACATCTAAAGTTAGTATTCGAAAAACTACGCAAGTTCGGATTAGTTATAAACTGCTCGAAATGTATACCGGGACAATCGCAAGATAAATTCTTAGGGTTAACCATTAACAGTAGTGGAAGTTCCCCTCCGAAAGACAGAGTGCAAGCAATTCAAAATTTTAAATTACCCGAAAAAGCATGCGATTTACGACGATTTCTCGGCATGATTAATTTCTTTCGAAGGTTTTTGCTGAACGCCGCGAATAGACAAATGACTTTGAGCAAGTTCATAAAAGGCAACAAAAAGAACGACACATCAATCATCGAGTGGAACGATGAAGCAGAGGAGGCTTTTCAGCAGTGAAAGAATAACTTATGTAAAGCTACTTTACTCTCTTACCCGAAACGAAATTTAGTCTGGCAGTCGACGCCTCGTCATTCGCTGTGGGTGCGGTATTACTACAATATGACAATGGACAGTGGAAACCACTCGGTTTCTATTCCGAACGTCTTACTGAAGCACAAACGAGATACAGCACCTACGATCGCGAACTCTTAGCTGCGTACAAAGGAGTCCGATTTTTGCAACACATGTCTGAAGGTAGAGAATTCTACATTCTAAGCGATCATAAGCCTTTACAATACGTATTTCAGCAAAGGTTAGAAAAAGCTTCCCCACGACAAATGCGAAGTTCAGAATTTATCGCCCAATTCACAACGGACATTCGATATATTCCAGGCAACGACAATGTAGTTGCAGACACAATGTCACGTATATCCGCCATACATACACCGTGCATGACGTACTTCACCAACCTTGCGAAAAGTCAACAAACTGATCCGGCATTTCAGAATTTACGCAACATAACAACATTAAGTCTAACATTTAAACTTTTTATGATTCCAGGCACAGATGCAGAAGTCTATTGCGACATAAGCACTGACAAAGCCCGACCAACTTAACTCCTGCCTTTCGTAAAACAGCCATCGATTCCTTACACAACATATCACATACCGGAGCAGCCAAAACCATAAAACTGGTAGCAGAAAAGTTCGTATGGCCAAGACTTCGGAAGGATTGTTGCTTATGGTCTAAGCAATGCATACCGTGCCAGAGGGCAAAGGTGCAGCGCCATAATCGAGCACTACTGTCAACATTCATATTGCCTGAACATAGATTCGAACACATAAACCATTGCCATCAATACTGCCTCACGATAGTCGACCGCTACTCTCGGTGGCTGGAGGCATATCCGCTTCAAGACATGACCACGGAAACAATCGTTTTAAACTTTTACACACATTGGATTGCCAGATTTGGAGAGCCAAGTAGAGTGACAACTGATCAGGAAGGCAATTCGAGTATGTTTTATTCAGAGATTTATCCAGACTTCTTGGCATAAAACCATTACGCACTACTGCATATCACCCAGCGTCAAACGGACTCATCGAGCGTTGGCATAGGTCATTGAAATCGGAGATGAAATGCCATATGATCAACAATTGGTTTGAAGTTCTTCGTTAATTCTTCTGGGTTTCCGTTCATTATGGAGAGATGACCTGAAAGCGACACCAGCAGAGATGGTTTACTATTACCTGGTAAATTTTTTTCCGAACAACACGCAAATGACATAAACGTATGCGAACTACGCGCGCAGATGAACTCTCTGAAACCAGCGCCTACATCAAACAACTCAGCACATTTGCCTTTCTTAGAAAAGGCTTTACACTCCACACCAGCAGTTTTTGTACGCAACGATGCAGTTCATCAGCCGCTCCAACCACCATACGAAGGACCATTTCCCGTAGTCGAACGCAGGGAAAAGTTTTTTAAAATCAATATTACGGGAAAAAACGTGTTTGAGCGTGCGCTTAAACAGGACACCACCCTAATTTTGTGTGCGCACCCTAACGAAACTGTTTAACTTGCCTTTTTTTCTGTGCCAATTGGCCCGAAATAATTAAAAAGAATATAAATTCGTTTTTGTGCACAAACACTAATCACTAAGTTTTATTCTTCTTTAGTTTTATTTTCACAATTTCTGACTATATAAATATTTATATATACAACACTTCAAATTTGTGTTAACATTTTTTTCTTATAATTTTACACTTTTAACTTTTAGAGTAGAGATGCCGCGATAAAATATACCGTGCGCACGCGTAGGTAGTTGGATAACAAGTGATTTTTACATACCTTTCTTCGTTAGCTCGAACTACCGCGGCTAAACGATAGTTCGGCTAACGGAGTATGGTATACACGGAAAGAAGGATAACCGCGTGAAAGGAGACATGGGAAAATAGGATACCGGAAGTTGGCGCGCACGGAATTTACAATTGTGTTTTATGTTGCGCGCTTAAACATCCTGCCCGCCCTGCAGGGATGTGCTGGCTAGCGCGTTCTGCAGCTTTTGGAGGGCGCGAATTGCTTCGCCTATAGCGCCCTTGGTGGTCCGATTTCGGAAAGCTTTGGTTTGCAGTCCGGTGGTCGTGCGCTTGATTGACCGCAACCTTTCACCGCTGCTTTTCTTTGTGTCCCGCTGGTTGGTGGCACGCTGCTGCGTGGCACGTTGTTGGGTGGCACGCTGTTGGATGGCACGTTGCTGCGTGGATTTTTGACGCGTTGTGGCCCGCTGTGATGTTGCGTGCTGTTTTGCGGCACGCTGTTGCGTCGCGTGCTGTTTAGTGGCACGTTGCGGTGTTGCGCGCTGCTGGGTTGCGCGCTGCGGGGTTACGCGCTGCTGGGTTACGCGCTGCTGGGTTGCGCGCAGCTGGGTTACGCGCTTTTGTTGCCGCTTCTTTTTGTTAGTTGTGGCGGGTGCTGGCGCTGGCTCGCTATGTTGCGGCTCTGATGGGTGCAGCATAGTGTGATGCGCCTTTTTGCATCGTCTGCATTTTCCTCTTGAGTCACACTCTTCCGTGACGTGGGTAAGCGCCAAGCAGTTGCTGCAATACCCTTGCGCGTTGACCACCGCGATGCGCTGAGGAGGCCGCATTGCCCGGAAAGCGGCGCAATTGCGCAAGGCGTGGTACCGGTGACACAGCCGACACTGTAGGCAGTTTCCGGTGTCTGCCGTCGGCGCGAGGGGCACTGCACTGCGCGTTGCCATTGGTGTCCTTCGTCTGGAAATGGAAAGAAACGGAACAATCGGTAGATTTTTATATGTCGTAAACAATTGTATTAAGAGGGGAATTTCTCTTTATTGCTGTGCTTCGAGCGAAGGTTGCTCATTTGGAATGAAGCACAGTTTTACTAAGGGCCGCGTGATAATCCCGTTTTGCGTGCGGAGGTCCACGACACGGATGTGATTATCAGGCCCACGATGAACGTTTTGGATTCGTCCGAGACGCCACTCGGATTACGTCGTCTCGGATTACGGCGCAGTCGCCAACTTGAGGCTCCTTCTGTGGAAATTTCCACTTGTACCTCTCTTGGAGATCTTTGAGGTACTCCTCTTTCCAGCGGCGACTGAATTGATGGTGAAGTGCTTTGACTTTCTCCCATCGGTTAATTAACGAGAGGGTCTCCGCATTTGGCTCGGGAATGGCTAATAGCGGAGCGCCTCGAATGAAATGACCCGGAGTTAATGCTGTGAAGTCAGCTGGGTCCTGTGAAAAAGCCGAAAGTGGCCGAGAGTTGAGTACAGCCTCAATTCGAACTAAGAGTGTCGTGAACTCTTCAAATGTAAATTTATGGGATGCAGCGGTTTTCTTGAAATGAATTTTAAAACTCTTTACTGCGGATTCCCACAGGCCGCCCATATGTGGGGCGCTGGGTGGTATATATTGCCAATTGATGCCTTGGGGAGCATACCTCTGGGTGATGTCGGCTGAACATTCGTTAAGGAATTTAACGAATTCGCGTTCAGTTGCTCTCTGTGCTCCGATGAACGTTTTTCCATTATCGCTCATCATTGTGGCGAGATATCCTCGCCTGCCCACGAATCGGGCGAATGCTGCTCTAAATGCCTCAGTGGTAAGATCAGAGCATAACTCAAAATGTACTGCCTTCGTCGCGAAACAAACGAATACGGCAACGTACCCTTTGATGAGTGTAGTGGATCTTAAAACTGAGGCCTTTATTAAAAACGGTCCTGCGAAGTTAACTCCAGTTACAGAAAATGGTAGGGACATTGTGCACCGCTCAGGGGGTAGAGCGGCCATTAGCTGGGAGCGCGTTTGTTGCTTGTATAAAGTGTAAGCTTTGCATTGAAAAATGTACCTTTTTATTAAAGGCTTTAGCTTCGGTATGAAGTATTCTTGTCTGACCATTTGAAGCATGAGGCGCGTTTCTGCATGGAGAAGCAGTGCGTGTAAGAAATTCAAATGTAATTGACAGAATCTTGAAGCATTTGGGATGATGATTGGATGCCGCTCATTATAGCTGAGTGTGGCATGCGCTAGTCTGCCATTGACGCGGAGAAGTCCGTTTTTATCCAGAAATGGATTCAGGTTGAGGAGCGAACTTTTTTTGTCAATTGGCTTTTTGTTTTGTAACGCATCTTTTTCGCCAGGAAAATAGCTGGATTGCGATACTTCGATTAGACGCTGTTTTGCGAATTGGCATTCAGCATGAGTCAGATGTGGCATGGTAGTTGTTGGTTGCATTCTTGATTTATTCCGGACATTATTCACGAAACGGAACATGTACGCAGTCACGCGAATTGCTCGAGGGAGTGAAGAGAATCGATCAAGAAAATCGAGCTCTTCTTCGAGTGCATGAAAAGCCTCAATTTTCCGCTTTTCTGGCGGAGAGGTGCTGCGTGCCTTTGAATTAGGCCAAGAGTCGATGTGGTGTATGAGCCACTTTGGTCCGTGCCACCAGAGAGAATTGGTGGCTAAGTCTTGGGGTTTGCAATCACGTGTGCCGAGATCAGCGGGGTTATCTCCGCTTGCTACATGACGCCATACTCCGCTTGGGACATATTCCCGAATTTGGGAGGTGCGATTAGACACGTATGTCTTCCATGTGCACGGTGGTTTCTCGAGCCATGCCAGTACTATTTCAGAGTCTGACCATAAAACTATGTTGCACGCTTCTAGGCCTAGCTGGTTTTGGACGGTTGCAGTCAGTTTTGCCAACAGTACTGCTCCGCAAAGCTCTAAGCGAGGAAGACTTATCGTTTTCAAAGGTGCAACTTTGCTTTTTGCAACCAGTAGGGTGGATGTTGCATGAGTATTCGCTACTGTGCGTACATATATGGTTGCACAGAAGGCTTTTTCCGAGGCGTCGCAGAACCCATGGATTTGGGTATTCTGCCCCGGAGTAAAATTAAGCCACCGAGGAATTTCGATGTCGGAAATGGCTGGCAAGTTTTGAGTAAAATGTTGCCATTTTACCATTGAAGTGGGTTTTGCGCATTCATCCCAATCAATGCCATCGAGCCAAAGTTCTTGAAGTAGAATCTTTGCTCGTATCATAACTGGCGATAGCCATCCTGCCGGGTCAAAAAGTTTTGCGGCCGACGACAGAATTTGCCGTTTTGTTGCAGCTGTAGTTGCTGAAACTGGCAGGATGGTGTATGAAAACCTGTCCGTTAATGCGTTCCATCGGATACCGAGAGTTTTGGTTGTGGAAGCATCTTCGAATTTCAAGAAATTGGAGTCGAGAAGGTCTTCTCTCGGGAATGTCTCCAATATGGCCGGGTTATTGGCCGTTAATTTCTTTAGAATAAAGCCGGCTGACTTTAGCGCTTTGATCACTTGGAATAGTGAATCGGTGGCATCGTCAATATCATGACTTCCGGACAGGACATCATCAACATACGTTTGGGTTTTGAGTATTGGTGTGGCCAGTGGAAACTTCGCTTTTGTATCTTCTGCCAATTGATGCAGAGTACGGATAGCGAGATATGGCGCACAATTAACCCCGAATGTTACTGTTTTAAGATTATAATCAGAGATGGGGGAATCCTCTGACACACGAAACAAAATTCGCTGATAATCTTTATCGTCCTCATGGATGAGGATTTGCCGATACATTTTTTCAATGTCTCCATTGAACACGTATCTGTACATGCGCCATTGTAAAATTAGCAACATGAGGTCCGGTTGGAGTGAAGGACCTGTATGTAAAACATCATTTAGGGAATTACCTGAACTTGATGTTTTCGATGCGTTGAAAACCACTCGGACTTTTGTCGTGATTTTATCTGGTTTTACAACCGCATGATGAGGCAAATAGAACGAATGGTAGTTGCCATTGGAAGTGATTTCACGGGGATTTGTGAGTTCCATATGGCCCAACGTTATGTATTCTTGCAACACATCGTTGTACATTGTCTTTAGCTCCCCTTTCTTCTGAAGCGTGCGTTCCATGCTAAGGAATTGCTGGAATGTCGCAGACCGGGAATGGCCTAGGGTGAGTTTTTCTGGAAATGCTTCTTTAAATGGAAGCCTGGCAATGTAGCGTCCGCTTGAATTACGAGTCGTTGTTGCCACATAATAATCTTCGCACGCCTGATTTTCAGGCGTACTTTGTGGAGGTATATGGATTTCCTCCTGTTCCCAGAATTGCCTCAGTTGTGCACTGAGCGTTTCATTGGAAACTCGTTCTATTTGGGTGGAAAATGAGCATACCTTTTCGGTCACCGAACCACTAAGTATCCATCCAAATATGGTATTTTGCACAAGAAGATTGTCGCAAACTTTTTACAGCCCTTCCACTAGGATTTGTGGAATCAGATCGCTGCCGATAACCATATCGATTTGAGCTGGAATGTGACAATTTGGGTCAGCTAGCTCGAGACTACTCAGTTCATGCCATTTTTCACGACTCGTTGTAAAGGTCGGAAGAAGCTTTGTTAACTGAGGTAATACTATTGCATGGGCCTTAATTCTTTGCTTGGTTTTGGAAGAAACCAGCGTCAAAGAACAAAGCTTAGAGGAATTTTGGACCACTCGGCCACCCATGCCTGAAATTTCGAACCTGGAATGTTCGAACGGTAATTTCAATTTTTTCTGGACTTTTGAGGAAATAAAAGTCCTTTGGGAGCCTTGGTCAATCAAGGCCCGTAATTGAAATAATTCTCCTCCATGTTCAACTGCCACCATGGCTGTTGGAAGAAGAACTTTGCTTTCAATGTTTGAATGTAAAGACTGTAAGTGTGTATGTTTTGAACAGCACGGTTGCTCGTCGGGATTGGAGCTCATTTGCGGCAGTCGAGCGGGAATTGTCGACTTTGCCGTTGTATGTTGTACTGTAGCTTCATGGGTTCGGCTACTGGTACGTTGAGCTTGTGGTTTAACAGCTATGTGCAGTAGAGTATGATGCTTTTGTTGGCATTTCGCACATGTAAACTTGCTCTGACAGTCTTTGACGTTATGGTTGTAAGCAAGCCAGTTTTTACATAGATTGTTTTTCTGTACAACCTTAAAACGTTCTTGTTCTGACATTTTTCGGAATTTTTGGCAGAATTTTAGGGGGTGGCTGGAGTTGCACACCTGGCAGGAATATGCCTTCTTTGGTTCTACCATAAAATTTTGTGTCCTGATTAAAGGTTTTTGCTGAGCGGCATATGGAGCACTGGGTTTAGGCTCATTAGGATGAAGCCTCTTTAGTCTTTCTACAACTTCGTACCGAGAAGTTAGAAAGTCGTCTAATTGAGACCATTGGGGTAGATCTCGTCTTGATGAGAGCGATTGTTCCCAAAGTGACAGTGTTGTTTCTGGTAATTTTGTTGAACAAATGTATACCAGGATAGGATCCCAACTGTGTGTTGAAACGTCTTGAGCATGCAAGACAGACAGACAGTTGTTAATGCTTGTTTGCAGCCTTTGTAATTGTTCGCTATTTTCGGATTGAATAGCAGGCAAGTTCATTAAAATTTTGACCTGATTATCTACTAAAATGCGTTTGTTTTCGTATCTAGACCTAGGCGCTTCCCAAGCCAGATCGAAATTATCGTCACTCAAAGGATATTGTTTGACAATAGCACCGGCTTTTCCTTCTGTTTTATACCTGAGGTGGTATAGTTTTTGAGCACGAGAGAGCTTCGGGTGGTTAATGTACACGGCTGTGAACATGTCACGGAAAGCCGGCCATTCTTCGTAACCCCCATAAAAAGTCTCTGTGTCGCATGGAGGAACTTGCAGAAAAACATTGGAAGCACTTGATTGCTCTGAAGTGGGTTCCACACGGGATGGTGGACTCGGAGCATCGACTAGTTTGAGCATTTTTAGCTGGTCTGACATCTTGATTTGTGTAATCTCGTAGATGTCAAGGCATGCGTCGTACTTGCCTTGAGCTGACTCTTTGAACTTGTCAGGCAAGCAGTCATCCGTTTTGGAAAAAACGTTATCAAAGGCAGCTTGCAATCGAACAAAATAGTCATTTAGACTTTTGTGTTTGACTTCAAGATACGATTCGGTATGATCTTCAATCAGTGAATTACCGAATTTTGCACAGTATCTCATTAGGCTGTCACTTTCTGTTATGAACTTTTGCGCACAGGGGTCGTACGCTTTACTTCTTGAGCGTGTTTGTGAGGATTCCTTCCTCGCACTTGCGGAATCTAGCGAAGTAGTTTTCGCTTTACCCTCAGTATCTGACATCTTGGCAAATTTCGTTTCTTGCTCTAGAGATTTTTCGGGACTGTGTCCAATTGGCATTGAGGGATTTTAGGAAAAAAAACCTTTTTAAGGCCGAAAAAAAAAAATTAATAAAGCAAGAAACTTTGAGAAATACCCACCCAGCAGGTAGCGAAATTAATCTTTGCACTACTGCCCACAGAAAATTTTTTTTAAATTCGGAAAATGAATTTAGTATATGTGCGAGTGTGTGTGTGTGTGTGTATTTTTTTTTTTTTTGTCGGAAATGGTAATTCCAAATGTGACTTATAGAAACTCGTTAAGCTATTGTTTTGAAACAAACAAGCTATGAAAACGAAATTTGAAAATTATTATTATTTTTTTTAATTTAAAATAAAAGGAAATCACACACACTTGCACTTATGTATATACATGAAATGAAATATACGTATGGAAATATACGTGTAGAAATATATAGTATAATTAATATATAATATATAATAATGTATAATTAATAATATTTATGTAAATATTTAATATATTTTTAATTCGATGGCAAGATATTAGGAAATCTATCTTTTATGTTATTTCATGCATGCATTCGTTTATGTATGTATTTGTGCGCTAAATATGTAAACAAGATACACCAGCTGTTCTGGTACAGCTCATATTAGAATAAATATGTATATATGTATGTATGTTGGTATGTTCAATGTTTTGATTTATTGTCTTTGCTGCCAAAGAGAATTGCAGCTGACCAATGCTAAGAAATAGCAATGGTAAAGAGTGTTAAACTATGAGCGTGGGAGTGTGCGCAATGCTCTTGAATTAGTTTGATGCTGTAAAGTGCACTGCTCATCTATTGCATTAAGCGGATATCGCACAAAGGAGAATGGTGGATAATGATTTAGTGAGAAGATCACTTGATGTTATCACTCTCTTTTTTTATGCGCTCAGTGTATGTATGTAAATTCTTTGCCCTTGATGCGCTGTCGAGTTCGTTCAACTCGGTAACCGCTACCAAAGTTGTTGACAAGTCGCTCTTTTAAAGGTCTTTGAACTTTACATTTACTGTAGAATAAGTAGGTCAAGAAGGCAATGACGTTAGAGCCTGCAATAGAAAAATTGCTAAGAGCCGTAAGTAGGCAAATTAAAAGAACGGTATTAAATAAATTTATTAGCGGCAAAAAGAACCGCTTTCCGCTGGAATTAGCGGATTAAATTTTCTAATTTAATGTTTTTGGCGGGAAGAAGATCCGTCTAAAAAAACCTCATTGCAGTTGAAAAATGGAAACAGGCCATCTGTTTGGTGTCTTTTTAAAGAAAATTAAAAAGTTTGCCTACTTACAACTTATTGGTTTCTTTACTTTCCTTTTTTTTTTGTCTTTGTATGTCCGCTTCTTGTATGGGAGGGGGCTTCTTCAGTTTACTTCCTGTGCTCCAGGTGTTTGTTGTTGCACCTCTCTTGTGGCAATTTGAGTCTGTTGCAGTTGTTTTATATGTATATGTGTGCTTTCAACACACTTTTTTTTCTAAAAACTTTATTTTTAAAAACCTTTTTTTTCCAAAAACTGTTTCTTTGTTTGTTTTTCAAAAACTTTTTTTTTTGTTTTTTCAAAACTTCTTTTTTTCAGAAACTTTTTCTTTGTTTGTTTTTCAAAAAAAATTTTTTTTTGTTTTTTCAAAAACTTTTTTTTTTTTTCCAGAAACTTTTTCTTTGTTTGTTTACTTCTATTGTAATGCCACACAACTTTGGTTTTTTTTTTTTCAAATTTAAAAACAAAAAAAATTTTTTTTTTTTCAATTATTGTATATTTGTTTATTTTTCAAAAACTTTTTTTTTTGTTTTTTCAAACTTTCTTTTTTTCAGAAATTTTTATGTTTGTCACTTTAACTTTGTTTAATTTTTGTTTGTATTAAAGCGAACGCACGGGGGAGCGACAGTTGTGGACTGTAGGTGTTTTAGTTAGTTTTTTTTTCCAAAAAAAAAATTTTTTTTTTTTATGTATATATGGCTGGTCAAGTTTGGCCTCGAAGGACCATGTTTAACTTGCCTTTTTTTCTGTGCCAATTGGCCCGAAATAATTAAAAAGAATATAAATTCGTTTTTGTGCACAAACACTAATCACTAAGTTTTATTCTTCTTTAGTTTTATTTTCACAATTTCGGACTATATAAATATTTATATATACAACACTTCAAATTTGTGTTAACAAAATTTATTTTTTCCTTTTCTTTTCACAATTGCACCTGATGAGTTTATGTATTTTTTTCTTATAATTTTACACTTTTAACTTTTAGAGTAGAGATGCCGCGATAAAATATGCCGTGCGCACGCGTAGGTAGTTGGATAACAAGTGATTTTTATATACCCTACTTCGTTAGCTCGAACTACCGCGGCTAAACGATAGTTCGGCTAACGGAGTAGGGTATACACGGAAAGAAGGATAACCACGTGAAAGGAGACATGAAAATAGGATCCCGGAAGTTGGCGCGCACGGCATTTACAATTGTGTTTTATGTTGCGCGCTTAAACAGAACCTTCTTCAGCGCATGCAGCTATATAAGCCTTGCTTGCCAACAATTGAGCCTACTTATGGTGTACTGCCATCTCAATAAAACAAAATTAGAACATTAACATTTGAACATTAGAACATTAATAAAGTGAAGATTTGTGCAGTGCAAACAAAAACAAAAACTATATAAAAAATACTAAAAACAAAATAAAACTTCAATAAAAAGGATCAACGTTCTCCTAAGGGAAAATATAAAGGAAGAACACGAAAAAAAAGTCAACAAAAGTTCCACCAACGAAAGCTGCAACATCAGCATCAACAACATCAAACAACAACGACATTCTTTGCAACAACAGCTGTATCATCGGTTCCAAAATAGTAACCATAAGGTCTGAAATCAACGAATCGTTGGAGTTTTAGCCAGTTCCAATAAAAAAGTGATCAACTACTGTCAAGAGGACTCACGTTCACCAAAAGCATAAGGACCCTAAGGACTTTTTCCAAAGCAATAAAAGGAACGTAAGATCCATAAACAATAGATTTCACTAAGAATTCAAAGTTATTGTATGCCAATAATATACAGTTCTATATATTTATGGAAATGCTTTTCTGTTTATTAACATAAGCAGAAATATACAGCAATAAATTTTAACAACGCGATCTTGAAGGTTGTTGACCTCAATTTCAAGTTTGCAAATTAAGCATATATACATGCATACTCGTACATATGTATATATCCAAGAAAATTTATTACAACACTTTTCCCAAGCTCACAAAGTTCAAAATAGACACTCTCCGGTGTCATTTCTCAACAAAAACAATTGGTCAAAAAATAGTGCATCCATTCCCGCGATCACTTCATTAAAATACATACATACTTACAAATACCAACTTTTGACTATAATCTTTCTCTTCTGGTATTTAAAGAGTAGCATAAACGCACAGATTCCCTCTTGTGCTCTGTTTTTCTATTTTCCCTTGTGCTTTCTCAAGCACAGCTTCAGCATAACAGCGAACACACAAGCGCACATATACTGCAGTCGCTAAGTGCATTGACAAACATTGATCTAACTCGCTCTCAATTCAACAGAAGCATAACATTGCAAGCATACACACAAACATACATACATACAAACTGCATTCCAACCCAGCAGTAAACACTTCTGGACCCCTTTATATACATGTAGTTTTCGTGTAACACTAGTTCCCCGAGGCTAAGTGCTAATTTGTTTAAAAACAAGAAATTTTATTTAAAGGTATTGAAATAAATTTAAATTACTCAATATTTCAAAATGCCGAAAGATCAAAGTCCACGGCTAAGTATCTCATCCAAGATACCCCCAAAGAAATCTCCAATGCAACTTAAGGCACACCCCGCCACTAATGCTGCTTCTCCTCATGTAGCAGTGAAAAGCAAACCACACTGCCCGTGTGACTAGAATTATCGAGTCCGTCAGGGGAGTTTTTAAAAAAAATAATAAGTTTATGGCAAAGACCAACCAATCAGCTAAGGTGCAAAATTAAGACTGCCTTTATTTTATTCAATCAACCATAACGAAAGTTATTACAATTATACAATATGCTTAGCAGTCTACTTTTACAATTATATATTTTTTGTTGACTTGGCTATCTTACTTAATTAATACATTAATGCATATTTAGCAGTTTATTTATTTTCTGGTTCTAAGAATTTAGTTAGTTCTTTAATTTTATTTTAAATCTTTTTCGACAAATTTAAAATAGACCGGAAGTTGGTTTTGAGTTACTTTACTTATTTGCAATATTCTTAATAAATTGGTCGATGTCGCCAATTGCTGAGTTGCTATAATTCTTATATGTAACTACCCCGTCCTTTAGATTGGAATTCTCCTGAATTCTTTTATTTAAAACAATTTTAATAGATTTGTGTTTAATAAAAATAATGCAAATTAGTATTATTATTAGAACCAATATAATTAAGTTACTTGCATATGACAGTTTGCTGTGGAGTTTTAAATGGAAAATATTTCTACAATGATTTTTACTTTCTTCTACAATATCTTCTAATGGGAATTTTTTAATGAATTTGTGTATATTTCCATATTTGATATTGACAATGTTTTCATTATCTTCTTCAATAAAATTAGAAAAATAATAGTCGTTAATTTTCATTGTACAGTTATTGTATGATATAACATAATTTCCGTTTATTACAATTTGATCTTCTTTACAAGTTTGGTTAATTGTTAGATTCAAAGCATTTTTAATAACTATAACATTAGTATCTAAGGGTATTATTTCAAGTTCCTTATTTTTAATAAGTTTACAATTTCCTTTTATTATGCAATGTTTACTATGTTTCAATTCTTTTAAATATTTACTTTCCTCATATTTATATATGTTATTTTCATATTCAAATATTTGATCTATCTTATCATCTATTTCCTCGTACTTTTTATTAGGTATAGGTATTACATATCTAATTTTTACTGATATAAAAGACTTAGGAATTTTGATACCAAATATTAAACAAGTATTATTAAATGTTGCTGTTCCAAGTTGTAAATATTTTAATTTGTTAAAACCAATATTGTATTTTATTATTTCATTATTTGTTAAGATACTAGGGTGTATTATCCCGTATTTAGCAGATACAATGTTGTCTTGTAAATGTTCTATTTTATTTTTTAACAAATTAACTTTTGTTAATTCTGTCAAATACATATTTTCTTCGTATTCATCATCTAACATTTAATTTATTGAATTAAATTCATTTTCAATTCTTTTCCTATCCTTTTTTACAATATTTTCTATTTGTTCAAAAGCCGTATTAAAATAACTATTAATTATAATTTGTTGATTAATTGTTTCGTTAACATTTAAGAGATGGTTCTGGATGTCTTGTCTGTCTGAGTCGTCCATTGTCCCAAATAACCATTTTGACATACTACCTATTGCATTTACTAGTCCTCTCTTTGATCTATTATTCCTGGGTATCAATGTTATAAGTTTATTCCTAACATCCAACAGTTCGGTTTGCAATAAGTCTTTGTTTTTTGTTTTCATTAGTATTATGTTATCTGTCATTATATCAATGATGTTTTCTATTTTCTTAATATCGATTATATGTATCACGATGTCCGTTTCTTTTACAATATCCTGAGTTCTAGTCTGTAAATCTACAAATCCTTTTGTGTCTGTAAATTCAGTTATCGTCATGGTTCCTACCGTCAAATTCATTCCTCCCATTATTATCAATATTGTCAGTAACATCTGTAAAATTTAATGGTTTTTTAATGTTACAAGGATGTATATTTTTTAATTTTGCTTTCCTATATTTTGGTTTTTCCTTATGCCTAGCTGCTTTATAATTTTTTCTAAATCCTTCATTTCTGTTTTCAGTATAATATTCTCTATTCTCATTAAGTTTTATTTTTTTTTTTTTCATTAATTCTATATTCTTTTTTATTGTCTCTTAAGTAACTTTGTTACTATGTACTTCATACGGCGTACACTTTATTGTCGAATGAAATCTGTGATTATAATTCCTAATAGATTTTTGAATTAATTGTTTAATAGATAAACCTTTCTATAATTTGTATAGAATTCTAAACTTTTCTGCTATAGTATTATGGAATCTTTCTATGTCTGCGTTGGAATGGAAACGCTTTATTACGTAGGTATCAATGTGAATAATTTCGTTACTTTTTGATGGCGTCTCCGTTTGTAGAAATTTTGTTCTGATCGGCTTTCTATCATATTTAATTTCTTGGCATAGTTCGCATTGATTGATCACTAAATGTATCATTTCTAGTAACTTCGGATAATAAATTTTAGTTTTTAATTGATTGAAGGTTTCTTGTATTCCCGAATGCATGCTTTCTCTGGTATGATATAATGAAATTTGTTTTACTGCTTCAACCTCCGTTTCTATATCTTGTGCTCTCATAGTGCATTTTATAAATTCTATCTGATTATCATTGGAGTATTGTACATCTCTATTAGTTTTTCCTGAACGATATTATATTTCCTTTCCGATATGTCCGAGAATATTCCTACTTTTCCTTTTGATATATATTTTCTAAATATATCACCCATCGTGTTAAAATCATATTCTGATACAAAAATGATTCTGTTTCCATGTAGCATTTTCATTTCTTCTATCTTATTATTTGTTAATATAATTTGAATCTTGTATTTATTGACTATTTCATCCTTAATATAAAAATGGTCACCTAACTCTTCTTCAGCTGAGTGCATTGTTGCAATTGAGTCTTCCTCGTCTTCTACGTTGTTAATATTATTAGTGTATGATAAATTTATTATTTAAGAACTGAGTAAAAAAGAACACAACCGCCTTGTTCGAGTTTCAACAAAAGAAGAAAGAAATACTTTATTCTGCAATTTGGTGTTACCGATTTTACAGCTAAGTATGCCTGCATATGCGAAGGTGTACATAAAGAACTATAAAAATAAAGTAGCAACTATTTGCATGCATACGGTACAATGGTGTGATAAATTAACGCTACCATTCCAGCCAAGCGAATATACATATTTACATATATGCACAATCAGCTGATGCTGGCCCAACGTTTAAGGTGACTAGGTTTAATTTCGTACATCCTCCCCGGCTGAGTCCTGCGGACTTAGAATGCCTTCATCGGATTCAAAAATGCGGCATATTCGCTGAACGGGGCGCAGGCACTGATGTTTACGCACACTGCCTCCTGCGGTCGTTGCATATTCGATGGTGACCACACGCACCAGCTCGTCGCTGCCCGGATGAACGGCGATGATGCGTCCCACCTTCCATTTGGTAGGAGGTAGATTCTCGTTCTGAATGGCTACAACGTCACCGATGCGTAGATTTGGTACCGGTCGTGCCCATTTGCTTCGGGCCTGTAGCTGTGTCAAGTACTCCTCCTTCCAGCGGCGCCAGAAATGCTGCAACATGCGTTGTAAGCGTTGATGGTATTTTAATCGGTTGTCGGGTATATCCAGCATTGGCGCTTCTGGCCTAGCGTTCAAAGGTCGACCAATGAGGAAATCACCGGGAGAAAGAGCAACTCCTCCCTCTGGATCATCGTGAAGGGCAATCATGGGCCTCGAATTAAGGCAAGCCTCGATGCGTATCAAGAGGGTGCTGAGCTCAGTAAACGTGAGAACTCTATCACCTACAACTCGATTCAAGTGTTTTTTCGCTGATCGAACTGCCGCCTCCCATAGGCCTCCTTGATGTGGAGCGCTTGGAGTAATAAAGTGCCAAGAAACTCCCGAATCACATAATTTTTGCTGAGCATAAGAATTATTCCAATCAGTTAAGTCCTTCTGAAGTTGGCGGTTTGCACCAACAAATTGTGTACCATTGTCACTGTAGAGGTTGGAGCAATAGCCTCGGCGACTCACAAATCGATCGAAAACAGCAAGAAATGCTCTGGTGCTTAGGTCCTCGGCGAGCTCGATATGCACCGCCTTTGTGCACATGCAAATAAAGATAGCAGCGTAGGTTTTGGTAGTGGTGATCGAGCGTTTACCCCCGTGTCGCACATGAAATGGTCTGGCATAATCCAATCCGGCGTTGGAGAAAGGGGGTGCCACTAACACCCGAGAGCGGGGTAAATTAGCCATTTGTTGCTGTTGCATGACTCGTTGATGTAATTTGCATATCTTACATTGATGTGGACAGCTCTTGACTAAAACTCGAGCGCGGATAATCCATAGGTTGCGTCGTATATATTGTAACATTTCTCTGATACCCCCATGTAATGTAACCTTGTGAGCGTTTCTAACCAGTAACGTTGCGAGGGTACACTCCTTAGGAAGGATGATCGGATGACGTTGCTCATAGGGTAGATCCGAATTTCTCAGTCGTCCACCAACCCTAAGCACTCCCAAGTCATCCAGCACGGGATGCAGTGGAAGTAATTTGCTCGATGTAGTAATACTGGAAGAAGCACGTAAATTATTAATTTCAGTGTTGAAAAGGTTACCTTGCGCCATGCGAACGTGAATGATGAATGCCTGATGAATCTCCGCTGTTGTTATAACAGGTGTGCGCCAATATGGCCTACCTGCCGGCCGAAATCGAAGTATATAGGCTGTGGTATGCAAAAGACGCTGTAAGGTGCTAAATCGTTCTACCAGGGAAATGACTGTCGTACTAGAATCTGAGCCGATTCGAACTTGTAGTTTGGGAACCGTAGTAGTACAACGATGAGTGCGAATCGGTCGCAATTCGGAGTCATGTATCTGCAGTTGCTCGTCGTCCAAAGCCGGCACGTCGGGGTAAATCGTATTGTAAATGATATCCGGTCCTTTCCACCATAACTGAAACCCACGGAGCGCCGCTGGTGTCATCCCTCGACTAGCACAATCAGCAGGATTGTCCTTGGTTCGGATGTGATACCAATTCCTAGTATCTGAATTCCTTTGAATATAAGTCACCCGATTTGAGACATACTGCATGAAAATGCTTGGGGACTTGCGAATCCAAGTAAGAGCTATGCTGGAGTCTCCCCAGTATATGCAATTGTTGGGGTTTATTTCAAGCGCCTCTCTCACACTTACCATAGTGGTCACAAGCAGGTGTGCAGCACATAGCTCCAGCCTTGGTATAGTTATTTGTTTAAGTGGACTAACTTTGGTTCGGGCCGTCACCAGCTCTACTGCTACTTGCCCATCAGAGTCGATACTGCGCGCATAAATTACAGCTGCGTATGCCTTTTCGCTTGCGTCGCAAAACCCATGTAGAGTGGTGATTGCGGACCTGGTCATTCCAATCCATCGAGGTATGCTGATCCCCGTAATGGCTGGTAGCGTGCTTCGAAATTTCAACCACTTCTCGCGTAGCTCTGGCGGCAAGGGAGTATCCCAATCGATCTTGGCTGCCCACGTCATCTGCATTAACATCTTGGCGGCTACAGATACCAGAGCCAACAATCCTAAAGGGTCGAAGATTTTGGCGATTTCACTCAATACTTGACGTTTGGTGGGGATGAGATTGCTCTTGCTCAAGGTCACTCGGAAGAAGAGCTTATCCTCCGTTGATCCCCAATGTAGACCCACAACTTTGGTATCAGAGTTTCCTAAGTTGAGCTCGCAACTAGGTGACTCGGAACCCGATGCTGCTAAGAGTACGTCTAAGTTGTTGGAGTTCCATTTGCATAGTCGCAAACAACCCCGGTTTAGAATTTCGGTAACGTCTCGTGCCAATGTTTTGGCTTCGATAGGTGTATCCGCACTATCAAGTAAGTCGTCCATATAGAAGTTACGTAGAATACTGTTCTGTGCTGTAGCTGCTCGAGCCATATCTGGTATGACTGCCTGATTGTCAATAGCGCACTGCTTTAAAACGCGTGCCGCATTGTAAGGACTACATGCCATCCCATAAGTGATTGTCTTCAATTGATAAATACCGAGCGTATCCTTCGGGCTTTCCCTCCATAAGATTTGCTGCCAACATCTATGCCGCGGATCAATTTCGATTTGGCGGAACATCTTCTCGATGTCCGCTGTAATAGCTACCCGGAACCGACGGAACCGATGTAAGATAGCGATGAGTGGGTCCTGGACTGAAGGTCCGACTAGCTGGGTGTCATTTAAAGAAATGCCTTTGGTGGTCTTTGCCGACGCATTAAATACCACCCGGAACTTCGACGTAACGGCATGGTGAGGTATAAAATAAACTCCAGGTGGATCTCTTCGATAGGATGTTATCTTCTCCATATGGCCAAGCGCTTCATATTCGCGCATGAACTGAATGTATTTGCTGCGCAATATCTCATCCTTGCTCAGTCGGCGTTCCAGATTGAGGAAATGGCATAATGCCTTGGGATAGGAATCTCCAATGGCTGGTGCATTCGGTGCGAAGAGAATCTGTACCGAGTATCGTCCATCGGTTTGACGAGACACGCTTTGTTGGAAGATTCTTTCACATATGTCATCAGTAGCTATTACTTCTGGAACTTCTTCCAGTTCCCAAAAGCGTTGAAGTACTTCATCAAGCCGCTCTTCTTCGTCAGCATCAATGGGTAGAGTGCGCAAAGCCGGAAGCGAGGTATAGCGCGGCGATGTGGGTCCACAAATGACCCAACCGAGTCGGGTATACAGAGCACATGGTTGCTTAGGCCCACCGCTGATGGTTTCTCCGAGGAGGAGGGTTCCCAATATATCAGCTCCAATGAGCACATCTATGCTTCCAGGGATGTGGAACGATGGATCAGCCAGTGGAATGTTCTTCAAATAATGATAGGAGCTCACATCTATGTGAGCGGCAGGAATCGTTGATGTGATGCTAGATAAGATTTGCGCATCGAAGGTGCATTCAAAAGTCCCGTCGTGATAGGACCGCATTAGCAGAGTCGTCTGTCCTCGGGACGCAGTCGTACCCTGAGAACCTATGCCTTCCACCATTAAAGTGTGACGTCTTCTATAGAGACCCAATCGTTTAAAGAATGACTCGGTTATGAAACTTATCTGTGATCCCATATCACATAATAAGCGGCACGCTACTTCTTCTCCAGCGTAATCTACGATAGGTGCCTTGGCAGTGGCCAAAAGAACGATTCCCTCGGATTGAGCAAGAAGCGACTGGACCGCATCAATTCGAGGGAAAACATGCGGGGCAGCGCCCCCAGCTGCTAACGACGATGACTCCGGAAGGGCCCGTTGCCTTGCTGCGGCATTCGTGGTTGTAGATACCTTCTCACTGTGGGTCGGTGCCTTGCAAAGTAAGGTGTTGTGCTTTTGTTTGCGACTGTTACAATTTCCCGAATTACAATCGCGGGCGGAATGCCCCGTTCCCAAGCAGTTGTAGCATAACGATGCTTGGCGAACCAGGGCTAAACGTTGTTCGAAACTCGATGTTCTGAATTCAGGGCACCTTGAGAGACGATGTGGCTCAGCGCACCTCGGACACGCCGGCGACGGTTTGTTGGGAAACCTTGGAGTCACCACATGTGACTTTGCTAAACGATTACCGGTTGGATGTCGCTGAAGACCCATGACGTCACTCCTCAGGGTGTCTGCGTACACCTCGAGGTCTTCTAACATTTGCTGCAAATTAGGCAATTTGTCGGAATGATTTGAAACCGTCCAGTGTGCGACCGCAGGCGATGGTAATTTGCGAAGAACAATCGGATAGATGATAGCGTCCCATCGATCCGTTGACAGACCCATCACGTTGAGTGCACGTAAGGTACAGCGCACCTTATCAATTACATTGCGAACACTTTGTTGGGATAGTGATGGGTGCTCAGGCAAATCCAATAATCGATTAACGTGTGACTCCATCAAACGCCTAGGGTTATCATAACGCCTTTTTAACTCCGCCCACAATTGGTCGTAGCCTCCAGTATAAACACCACCTACCATTGGCACAGCTTGGGCATCCACGCATTGCCTTAACCGACTGAGCTTATAGGTGCTGTCGAAGTCAGTGCGGTTATGTACCATGGACTCGAAGATATCCTTAAACATCAACCAATTTTCCGGCTTACCATCAAACGTTTGTAACCTCACTGGGTCCAACCGATGCTCCGTTAAACATCGCTCTGGTAAGGATTGAGCCGGTGTGGCTACCGCGGCACGTAAGCGCTGCAGCTTTATGACGACGCTACCATAAGTGGCTTCTACCATTGCCAATAGGTGATCATGCGCATCCAATTCATCCAGGCCTGCTTCACCCACTAACGCTAAGTGGTTTTCTAGAAAGCGATTGTAATGGTTGGACATGTTGTTTATGGTGTGATCAACCTGTATCTCATCAGGAGTGAAGTCTTCAGCATCCACCTCTGCCTTGATACGCAGGATTGAGCTTCTCGCTGCTGTTCTCAAATTAATTGCCGCCATGGTCGTAAAAATTAGCACTTTCAAAATCAAAATTATTAGCTTTAAGTCCTTAAAATTCCTCACAGGAGGCACCAAAAAATGTATGATAAATTTATTATTTAAGAACTGAGTAAAAAAGAACACAACCGCCTTGTTCGAGTTTCAACAAAAGAAGAAAGAAATACTTTATTCTGCAATTTGGTGTTACCGATTTTACAGCTAAGTATGCCTGCATATGCGAAGGTGTACATAAAGAACTATAAAAATAAAGTAGCAACTATTTGCATGCATACGGTACAATGGTGTGATAAATTAACGCTACCATTCCAGCCAAGCGAATATACATATTTACATATATGCACAATCAGCTGATGCTGGCCCAACGTTTAAGGTGACCAGGTTTAATTTCGTACAATTAGATAAAATCTTGTTTTCTGTTATTTCACTCCCCATCTTTTCTGAGATAGTGTCCTCACTATTTTCTAATCTACTCAAAAAGTCTGCTACTCTGTTCTCTTTTCCTTTTAAATAATCAATTTCGAACTGATATTCGCCTAGCTTTAATAACCATCTTTGGTGTCGTGGCGACATATCTTTACCTCTGTATTTCGAATGTAAAAATTTTATTGGCTGGTGATCTGTTAAAATTTTAAATTTTCTACCATAAAGGTATGGTCTAAAATAATTTACGCTAGAAATTCTTTATCTGATGCGGAATAATTACGTTCGTGGTTGTTTAATGTTCCGGATGCATAACATACTAGGTGGCCCTCTTGGGATAGCACTGCCCCTACCGCATAGTTAGATGCATCAGTTGTTAGGGTAAATTATTTTTCAAAGTCTGGGAATCGTAAAATGGGATGTGTACTTATTAGGGTTTTTAACTTTTCGAAGGCGTCAATATACGCTGGGTCTAGTGTATTAATTTTTATACCTTTTTTTTTAGATATTTAGTTATTGGTTGTGCAACTTTCGCATAATCCTTTACAATATTTCTGTAATAGCCTGTAATTCCCAAAAAACTTTTAATTTGCTTTTCTGTTTTTGGAATTTGTAAATTTTCAATTACTTTAATTTTATTAGGGTTTGGTTTCATACCGTTTTCCGTTAAAATGTGTCCTAAAAATTCTGTTTCCTTTTTCATAAAATTGCATTTATCCACTTGAATTTTTAAATTAACCTTTTCTAATACTTCGAATATATCTCTTATTGATTTGACATGTTCCTGAAGAGATGTGCTAAATATTAGGATATCATCTAAATATACCACACATTTTTTATTAATAAAATCGCGTAGTGTCTCATTCATGAGCCTTTGGAACGTTGCTGGAGCATTTTTGAGTCCAAATAGCATTCTTATGAATTCGTAAAGTCCGTTCGGAGTAACGAAAGCGGTTTTTTCTTTATCTTGTTCTCTAACCATTATTTGATGATAACCCTTTGCTAAATCAATTGTGGTAAAATATTGTGCTTTTCCTAACTTGTCTAAAATAGAATTAATATTTGGTAAAGGGTATTTGTCATCAATTGTTTTTTCGCTCAACTTCCTGTAATGTATTACTATTCTATATTTTTGTTTTCCAGAATTGTCTCTCTTCTTTGGTACTACTATCAGTGGGCTAGAATAACGTGATTGACTTTTTCTAATTATTCCTTGTGCTTCCATTTCTCTAATCTGTCTTCGTACTTCTTCTTCATGTTGTGGTGGATACCTATATAATTTGGAATTAATTTGTTCATTTCTCGTAGTCCTGATTTCGTGCTGAACTGTTGTTATACTCGTTAAACGGTCTCCTTCTTTAAAAAATAGTGTTTTAAATCGTTTCAAAATTTTCATTACCTCCTTGTGTTCTTCTAAATTCAAATGATCTAATTCTATACCCTCAATTCCATCTCCTGTAGTTTCCAATGTACAAATTTCGTTTATGTTATATGGGTTAATTGTATTGCGGTTTTCTTTATTTAAGGTTAGCGTTTTTTCTTCCATGTTTATAAACGCATTGAGGTAAGTTAAAATATCTGTTCCTATTATAAAGTCATAGTTTCTGCCATTAAATTTTGCTATTTTCCACCTAACTCTTGCTTTTTCCGGTAGATTAAATTCTTTTGGTGCAATTGTTATAGCTTCATATTGTATTATGTCCTTGTTTGTAATTGTACTAATCGTCAGTGGATTATTTAGTTTAATAGTCGGAAAATATTTTACTACATTATTCAATAGGCTCAAACTTGCGCCAGTGTCTATTAAAGCAATGTATTTTTTGTCACTAATATGAATCTCTATTTTTGGTAATTTTTCCGAGGCTACTTGGTAAAAAAAATTGTATTATCATTTTCTTCTTCCCTATAACTAGTACTTGACGATCCTGTCTGGCTTTGCCTATTCGAGTATAAGCGATTTTGGCTATACTGCGATATAGGGTGTCCTGCCAATCGAGGTTCCCTTGAACTATATTCCTTGTCTTCTGTGCTCAAACTTTTACTTTCTTTTTCTTGTTCATATCTTTTTTGATTATATCTACGGTCTTCGTTGCCGTATCTTTTATAATTTGCCTCTATGTTATCTACTTCCATAGGTACTGACGGGTCTTGCCTAGCTTGATTCCAACGACTTCTGTTCGAATTTGGCCTAGGGTTTCCTACCTGTAGGTACCTTCGAAATTGTCCTGAATTATTGTGAAAATGTCCTCTATTATTATAATTTTCTCTATAAAAGTTGGGTCCTTGATTTTGTTTTACTTGGTCAGAATTCTGATTATATCTGTTCTGCGAAAATTTTCCTTTTTGTATTTAATTTGTTGTTGTGGTTTATTTTGTCCTTCTGTAAGGACCCCAAAATCCGAGGCTTTTGGAGACCTCACAACAATACTTTTTTATATACATTTTTTATATTCATGCACTGAATTTATATATATACATTGAATTATTATACATTAACTAAATATTACATATATATATATATATTTACATACTTAAATTGTTGAAGCGCTGAAGCCTATAAGCATGTTCGAACATGAATGCACATACATACGTACACATAGAATAAGTGAGAAACTGTACGCAATAATGAATTGTTATTATAAAATAACATTCTGCCTGCGTGCAGAAGAGTATAAAAGGCGAGGAAAACGCAAAGGAAATTGAGTAGCCTTTGTGTTGTCGTTAGGTATACTTGCCCGTGGGATCAATACCACCGGCAAACGTAGTGCACCTGAGGGTCTATATACCTCACGAGCATTTATTTATATTCTACTGAGGGTTTATACCTCATTGGAACGAGGGCTGTTAGAGGGTTTATACCTCCACAGCGCCATACGAAAGAAGTACTATTTGTGTTATTATTAAGCATACTTGCTCGTGGGTTCAACACCACCAGCAAACGTAGTGTACCTGAGGGT
The DNA here is from genome assembly GCA_037013455.1 of Ceratitis rosa. Classification (NCBI taxonomy): domain Eukaryota; kingdom Metazoa; phylum Arthropoda; class Insecta; order Diptera; family Tephritidae; genus Ceratitis; species Ceratitis rosa. The sequence continues at coordinate 772,177 of JAWMAG010000129.1, forward strand.
TTATACCTCACGAACACTTACTTACTTGTCATAGAAATAGCGAGTAACGTATTAGAAATCGTGTAGATAGAGATTGTTAAACTAATAAATTTGTTGTAACGTACCCAGCGCATTTTACTTTAGCAAACCCTTGGCAAGGCTGAGCTTACCCCAGCCAAGAGGAAAACTCCGTTACAACTGGCGCCCGAGCAGGGACTCTAAAGTAAGAAGAACGAGATAACGAGGTAAGCCATGGTCAAAGTGACATGGGTGTACTACCTCAATCGAGAGGAACTATTGAGATACGCAGACGAATTTGGGTTCGAGAACTACGGAACAGTGGAGGAGCTGCGCAAACGCTTTGCGAGCTTCATCCAGAATCAGGGTGAAGGAGAAGGCGTGCAAAGACGCTTGACGGAGTTGGCCCTCCGACATACTCGGCCATATAACACCATAAATCCAGCGACACCAAGAGAAGGCGTCCCATCATCAGACGTGTTTTATGAGGGAGCTCACGGCATGCTTCACGAAGAAGAGCAAGCGTACGTACCTGCGACACCATCTTATGCGAGCATTATGGACAGGGTGCGGAAATGGGGATTCCGCTACGACGGCGGTAAAGATCCCTTAGGATTTATTGAACGAGTAGAGGAATTAGCGGACGGTTACGGCTTAAACCGTAACTTCATCCCCCGAGCGTTACCAGAGCTATTGAAGGATAAAGCTCTAGTGTGGTTCCGGAATAACAATCGGCACTGGCAGGAATGGGACGAGTTTAAAAAAGATTTCCTGAAGTTCTTTCTGAGCTCGCGGTACTTTGAACAACTGGACGACGAGATACGCCGACGCGTCCAACGACCGGGTGAGCAGTTTAAAGATTACGTCCTGGTACTACAAGGGCTTATGCGGCACGCGAACTACACAGCCGAAGAGAAACTAAGCCGTATCTATCGAAATTCGCGCAGAGAGTATCAACTTTACGTTAAACGGAGTGAGTTCAAGAGTCTGGAAGAGTTAGTGGACTTGGTAGAAGACTTCAAAAACCTTCCCCCCGAGAGAGAGCCATTAAGAGCCGCAGCGCGACCATTTGTACCTCGACGACCGGAAGAGCGGTACCAGTCTTTGCACGTGAACGAAGAGAGCTATAGGTACCCACACAGCAGCGAAAGGCGGGAACAACCAAGGAGGTTTGAGGGCGCTACAAGACCAGATCGAGCAGACAGAGCAGAGCGCTACCAGCAATTACGTGAAGACCGGAATCCCAACACACCAAGGAGAGCAGAGAGCCAACCAAATCAGCAAGGGAGGTACGTAGACCCCCGAAACGCATGCAGACGATGCGGTGGAATCGGACATTTCGCCCACGGCTGTCGCAGTCCAAAAATCGAGTTTTGTTGGAAGTGTGGACGTTGTGGAATACACACCCGAAATTGCTGCCCAGATCTACAGGGAAACGACCAGGGGCCTCATCAGTATCGAGGGGTGGGGTCCACAACACTCCCTCGAGAACAGCAGCAGCACTAAACCAGACACAAGGTCGGATCCTGGCCAATGTGACCATAAACGGCGAAAACATAGTAGCGGCAATAGATACCGGAGCAACGAGGAGTTTCGTGAGCGAAGAAGTGGTGAGGAGATTGGGTACGGAAAGAACGAAGCCCGTAAAGGCACGAGTGGTAATGGGAGATGGAAGGCGCAAGGACGTCGAGGAAGCAGTAGAAGCAGAAGTGAAGTTGGGGAACGAAGTACATCACAGCGAGTTACTTGTTCTATCAGGCCTGGTCGATGAAATGGTACTCGGGACGGACTACCTGGCGAAGGCCAACACAGAGTTGAGATGCGGCGGAGAGTCATTAAGATTAAGAGTAGACAAGAGAGAAGATGAGATAATCACGTGCACCGCCATAGTTGAGAAGAGAGCGAAGGAGTACACGGCCTCAGAAGGCGCAAACCAAACCACACCACAAGCAGGCAACCCAGCGGATAAAAAAGTGAGTGAGTTCCTGCAAATTGAGTTGAAACAATTTGAGGAGATGTCAGGACCGTCCAATGCCGCCACACATAAAACAATCATGCGAGACGATCGACCAATAAAGAAGCTGAACGTCGTAGCAGACGCGCTATCAAGGCAACCACAAGAGGAACCGTTGGGCACGGTATTAGAGGAAGACGAAAACGAAGATGGCGCATGGCTAAAAGAAAAGAAGGCGAAAGTGGAAGAAGCTCCAGAAAAGTACCCGGACTACGTGATCGAAGGAGGCAGTTTATATAGGCGAATGACGACCCAAGTCGATGGTGAAGATACTACTCCGCGGAAGCTATGTGTACCAATGTCTCAAAAACTACGAGTGTTAAAAGAAGTACATGACGCCCCGAGTGCAGGCCATATGGGCATTCGTAAATCCATAGCCCGGGCGATGGCACGATACTACTGGCCAGGAATGTTTCGCGACGTGAGGAAGTATGTACAACAGTGTCACGAGTGCCAAATATATAAGCCCGGCCAACAACAAGCTGCAGGCAAAATGCTCACCCAAATAGCGGAAGAACCATGGGCAACAGTGTGTGCAGATTTCGTCGGCCCGTTACCCCGATCAAAGCATGGTAATACAATGGCTCTCGTCTTTCTGGACCGATTCTCTAAATGGGTAGAGATCGTTGCAGTCCGCAAAGCCACAACCGAAGGCCTCGTAAGAGCATTCCGAGAAGGATCTTAGCGCGTTTTGGTATCCCAAAAGTACTAATCATGGACAACGGAGCACAATTCACCAGTAAGCATTTCAAAAACTTCTTACGCGAGCACGGAGTGAAACACCAGCTAACCGCACCTTACACACCACAAGAGAACCCGACCGAAAGAGCAAACAGGAACATTAAAAGAATGATAGCGCAATTCACCGGAAGAGAACAACGTGATTGGGACGAACTACTCCCAGAAATAACACTCGCACTCAATACCTGCGTAGGCGAATCCACAGGATACAGTCCAGCATACATAGTCCAGGGAAGAGACCCAAGAATGCCGAATAATCTCTTCGACGAACACACCTTCGGAACAGCGCAGAAGACCCCGACACCAGCAGAGAAAGCAACAATGATGGCAGAAGTCTACAGAATAGTTCGATGTAACCAACAACGCGCAGCAACCGATCAAGCGCGTCATTACAACCTGCGAAGGCGAAATTGGCAACCAGCTATAGGCGACTTGGTACTAGTGAAGGAACACCACCTCTCAAAGGCGATAGAAAACTTTGCGGCCAAACTAGCTCCCAGGTACAGCGGCCCGCATCGAATAACCAACTACGTATCTCCAGTAATAGTGGAACTGGACAAAATACACAAGGGAAAAAGGAGAACGGCACATCTGAGTGAATTGAAGCCGTACCACGGTGATGGGAAAAACATTCCATAAAGGCAAAAAAAAAAAAAAAAAATTAGTGAAAAAAAAGTAATGAAGTAAAGGACATCATAGTATCAAGAAACAGAAAAAAAAAAAATATTAGAAAAAAAAAATATTGGAAAAAAATTTAGTGAAGAAAAAGACATCATAGTGATAAGAAACCTAAACAAAAAAAAAAAAAAAAAAATTTAAGAGTGAAAAAAGTTTGATATGGACGCACCCTAAAAAGGACATAAAAGGGAGTCGTAGTGTTAAGAAGCAAAAACAAAAACAAAAAAAAAACAAAAAAAAAAAAAAAAAAAATTCAAGTGAAAAAAAAAAGTTTGATATGGACGCACCTTAAGTCACATACTGTATGAAGGTGGCAGCACCCATCAATAGCAGAGCCAGCGGTAAACAAATGAACAAGTGAGAGAAAAAAAAAAAACATACATACATACAGGCAATGAAGTGAATATATATATGTACATACAAGTGGAAAAACAAAAATATACATAATATACATACATACATAAACTAAAATATATGCAAAGTGAAAATATACAAGCAAAAACACATAGACGCAAAAAAAATATAATAATAATTATAAACACAACGCACAGAAAAAAAAAAATAAATATATACACACAAAATAATAATAATAACCGAAATACTCCTGCAAAAATTCGAAGGAGAAATTTGTATCAAAGCATATACAGGAAAAGCACAGTTGGTCAAGCAATGACAAATCAAAATAAAAGCCGCCGCCGCGACCAAACTCACATGAAGTGTGTTAACAACTGAAGCGAGCGATAAACAAATTATGCTAGCAAGGTATGCGAGCGCTAAGCCAAAAGCGAAAAACGAAGTAAGGAGTAAAAGCAAGCAGCAGAGATGGCATCAACAATCTTGTCAGAGAGTCAGGATGAGCAGCCAGCGAAGCGACGAGGAGAACTCGATATATCAAGCGGCACGTCGAAGGCAATTACTACCGCGTGAGGATCACACGGACTGGCCTGGTGACCATAAGTCTCGCAGCGGGAAGTGAGGGGAGGGTGTAAGGACCCCAAAATCCGAGGCTTTTGGAGACCTCACAACAATACTTTTTTATATACATTTTTTATATTCATGCACTGAATTTATATATATACATTGAATTATTATACATTAACTAAATATTACATATATATATATATATTTACATACTTAAATTGTTGAAGCGCTGAAGCCTATAAGCATGTTCGAACATGAATGCACATACATACGTACACATAGAATAAGTGAGAAACTGTACGCAATAATGAATTGTTATTATAAAATAACATTCTGCCTGCGTGCAGAAGAGTATAAAAGGCGAGGAAAACGCAAAGGAAATTGAGTAGCCTTTGTGTTGTCGTTAGGTATACTTGCCCGTGGGATCAATACCACCGGCAAACGTAGTGCACCTGAGGGTCTATATACCTCACGAGCATTTATTTATATTCTACTGAGGGTTTATACCTCATTGGAACGAGGGCTGTTAGAGGGTTTATACCTCCACAGCGCCATACGAAAGAAGTACTATTTGTGTTATTATTAAGCATACTTGCTCGTGGGTTCAACACCACCAGCAAACGTAGTGTACCTGAGGGTTTATACCTCACGAACACTTACTTACTTGTCATAGAAATAGCGAGTAACGTATTAGAAATCGTGTAGATAGAGATTGTTAAACTAATAAATTTGTTGTAACGTACCCAGCGCATTTTACTTTAGCAAACCCTTGGCAAGGCTGAGCTTACCCCAGCCAAGAGGAAAACTCCGTTACACTTCAAACTTCCTAGATTTCTTGAATTCCCATCTAACACAACTATCTTCGTATCTTCTTTTATTCATTGTTTCTATTATTGTGTCTAAATTTCTTTCGTCATAAATTCTGTCTAATAATGTTCCTTGGGCCATTTCTTTGGTTATATTTACTAAAAGGCTGTCGAGGTTAGTCAAATCTATGCTATGGTCACCTTGATAATATACAATTAGCTCGTCCACTTTAAACTTTATAATTTGTAATTCAACGGCTAACTCACTTACCGAGTTTACTTTCAGATTACTTATCTTCCTGTATATTTCGTGAGGTTCCGTGTCTGGCCTGTATCTTCTTTTTAATGCCTACTTTATCTTGTGCCAGTTATGCGTTTCCTGAATGTTAATCACCACATCCTTTGCCTCGCCTTGGATAACTCTGTAGAAAACCGTCCTTACTGCTTCTTTCATTGTTTCCTCGTTCGTCAAAGTTGATAGCATATACTCCACACTGCTGAAGAAGGAGTTTATTGTGTTACTCCCTGTGCCGGTGAATATGGGTAGATGGCTAATATTTTTTATGACCCTGTCCTTCTCTTGTTGATTTGTTTGGCTTCTTTGCAGTTCTATGTATGCGTTGCGAAGTTGTTCTAGTTGTTGTTCTCGCCTCGCTAGCTGCTCCATTATGTCGACGGTTGTGGCTTCTGCTTTTTCCATTCTTCGTCTGTCAAAAGCTTCCTGTCTTTTGGTCCTAATTTTTGCGTTTGTGGCTCACTGACCACGCTTTAGCTGATCGATCCGGTTGTACTATGTGTTTTGCTGAAGTTAAGGTAGCACTTTGGTTGTTGCTACCTATCACTTATGCACTTTGTCAAACTCTTTTTTTTTTTTTTTTTTTGTTAATTGTGATAGTGGCTTCGCAAGATCTTTGGTGCACCGCACTTCTCACTTTATTTTTGTATGTGGGTGGTTTCCTTAAAAGTCACTGCACTGCCACTTTAATTTTATGTGGGTGGTTTCCTTGAAAAGTCACTGCACTGCCACTTTAATTTTATGTGGGTGGTTTCTTGAAAAGTCACTGCACTGCCACTTTGTATGTTTGATTTATATATATTATGTTATATCCTAGAGGGACCGGTCAACTCCTGAGTTGGCTACGGAATCGCAGGATTAGTAAGGGTTTTATATATATTTTTTTTTATAAATATATACGTTCGCGTTTTTTATTTCGCGTTCGTATCACTATTCTTTTTTTTTGTTGATAAAAAGGATTACCGACTGCGCCACTTGAATTATCGAGTCCGTCAGGGGAGTTTTTAAAAAAAATAATAAGTTTATGGCAAAGGACAACCAATCAGCTAAGGTGCAAAATTAAAACTGTCTTTATTTTATTCAATCAACCATAACGAAAGTTATTACAATTATACAATATGCTTAGCAGTCTACTTTTACAATTAAATATTTTTTGTTGACTGGGCTATCTTACTTAATTAATTCATTAATGCATATTTAGCAGTTTTTTTATTTTCTGGTTCTAAGAATTTAGTTAGTTCTTCAATTTTATTTTATACTTTTTTTCGACAAATTTAAAATAGACCGGAAGTTGGTTTTGATTTACTTTACTTATTTGCAATATTCTTAATAAATTGGTCGATGTCGCCAATTGCTGAGTTGCTATAATTCTTATATGTGACTTGTGCGCAAATATTTGACGCAACAAATGATCGCTTAATAAAATATTGTGCCAGATTCACCTCTTCCCCCTTAGAGGAATTTTCAGAAAATCTCCTGAAAATTAAAAATAATTCTCTTAACGATTGCTATAAACAAGTTCAAGACGCATACTATGTCTTATTCCGAAAAGACAAAGAAGATCTCCCCGAAAATTTTCTTGCGCTGGAGAAAGGAAAGTATCAATTTACCATTGATACTTATGAAAACACTAAAGCAAAAATTGCTGAGCAACTAAAGTTAATTAGTGCAGTGAATCAGCCAAGTTCTAGATTCCAAATAGGACCAACTCCTAAAATGGCTGAACAATCGGAAGTATATCTTCAACTTCCGCCCTGTGACACTGAAACATTTTATGGTGGATACGATGAGTGGCCGTCTATAAAACCACCCCCTACTCTCTCCAGCTCAAAAGTTATACCATCTCCGGTATAAGACAAGAGGCCAAGCAGGAGATATAGTTAAACTGTTCGCTTTAACCAACGACAATTTCCAATTGGCTTGGGATGCTCTCCACTCCCGATATGAAAACAAGCGCCAATTAGTCGACACTCAAGTCACAAAATTATTGAATTTACCCAAAGTTCGAAAAGAAACCAGTGAAGAGTTTATTGATTTATACTCAACAATCACTAATTGTTTATCAGTGCTCGAAACTCTTGGCACACCCACTGAAAGCTGGACCCAATTCTGGTGAATATATGCTCATCCGCGTTACCAGAAAATTCTCTAATGCTATGGGAGCAATCTCTCGCATCCCGAAAGCAGTGCCCAACATGGCAACAAATGAAAGAATTCCTCTACAGGCAATTCGAAATTAAGGAATGCGTAGAACACAAGCTCGCGAAATCCCCTACTTCGCATAACACAACTAAGCCTTTTCTTTCTCCACAGAATAGCCACCACTCGTGTAAATTGTGCCAAAAGAATCACACTCTCAAGCATTGCAAGCAATTCAAGAAACTGCCGATAACCCGACGGTATAAATTTATAAAAATTAACAACATTTGTACAAATTGTCTTGCGTAGTACCATACCCTTAAATGGTGTACATCACAAAATACAAGCTTGACTTGCAATCAAAGGCATAACTCTCTTTTGCACATAAGCCCAACTCATGGATATGACCGACTAAATAAAAGAAATGTGCACTTGACCACCCCGAGTCAAGACCCACAGAGAAACACAACTTTGACATACCCGAGTAAAAATAAACCCAACCAAGCACACTTGACCACCCCGAGTCAAGCCACACAGAGAACGACAACTTTGACCTCCCCGAGTCAAAATAAACACACACAGGCACACTTGACCACCCCGAGTCAAGACACACAGAGAACCACAACTTTGACCTCCCCGAGTCAAAATAAACACAAACACGCACACTTGACAACCCCGAGTCAAGACACACAGAGAAATGCAACTTTGACCTCCCCGCGTCAAAATGAACACAAACAGGCGCACTTGACCACCACGTGTCAAGACACACAGAGGAAAATAACTTTGACCTCCCCGAGTCAAAGTACACAAAAAGCTGTAATGATCACCCCACATCATTATTCCCAATCGGTCAGCAGAAATAACATGCAATCGCATTGCTCATCTCATGAGAAGATTTGCTCATTGCATACTCTGATCACCCCTAGATCAGAGTTTTTCCAAGGACGCATTACAAATGAGTTCTACAAGTCCCGTAGAACAGACTCCTATCGGCAGCATGACACTCATTCATGTCTGCGTCATCCAAATAATAATAAAAGAAAAATTAAGAAACGGACAGCTAAATCGGGTCATGGGTTTTCATTCCGAAGAAAAAAGCAACAGCGGAAATAACATACGAAACCACAGAGTGAACCAGCACTATACCCGGCCTCCACGAAATCTTTGCTTCCATCGCACCAAACGGATTTAATTCAGCACTTCGTGCAGGGTGGCCCAGTATGTTTAAGCGAGCGCTTAAACAGTACACCACCCTAATTTTGTGTGCGCACCCTAACGAACCTTCTTCAGCGCATGCAGCTATATAAGCCTTGCTTGCTAAGCAAAAGGCGAGATTTTCTTACCAATCAACAGCAAGCGCGCACGGGGCGACAAATTTAAAATTAAATAAAATAAATTATATACATATATTGTATATGGTATAACATATATTCATAAAGACACTTATATTCCAAAAAATTTGTAACATACAAATACAAAGCTAAACATAAAGACTTCTTATTAATAATAAAGTAAACATTTTGTAATAAATAAACATTTATTAAAATTAAATACGAAACGCGAGGTGTTTTATTTCGAAAGGCGTACGAAGAGACCCGCGCGTGAACAAAACGTAAACGTCTCCATCGACCGATTGAAAGCAACATAAGGGGAGTGATGTGGCGAACATAACATAAGCTAATATTAAATAAAAATAAAAAGTTAATTTATTGGGTGTATGCTTTAATTCGTGCGGTCCTTTTTCGAAAATTAAGACTTTATTGTGAAAAAATTGCCTTGATCATCTCCTAATATTTTTGCAAGTTCTTCTTGTGTCTGGCATGCATCTGCGTCGAGCAATGTCTCCAATTCTTCGTCTTGAATTTTTTTTTTGCCTGTCCGTCGTCTTAGTCGAAATTGCCACTTTTAAACCGTGCAAACCACTCTTGGCACGTTCGTTCGGCTAAAGCATGGTCACCATAAACGTCCAGTAAAATACGATGGCTTTTGGTAGCACTTTTCTTCATGTTAAAGTAATGAAGAAGAACTCCCCGCGAAAATATTTGATCTGGTACAAATTTCGACATTTTCAAATGAATGAAATAAATTGTTGTTCACGCTAAAACAAATGACATCTACTGAAAACGACGCGAAATGACAGTACCTTAAAATGAATATAGCCACGGAAGAACACGCCGCGAAATAATACTAGTAGAGCCCTCTCTTAGAAAACCGCACGATTTAATGCATACACCCAATACTAATATGAATTGCAACCCTGTGGATCTGCAATATTATCAATTTCTTATATAAGTGGCAACGACTACTTTTGACTTTTCACTTTTCATACAACTTCACTTAATAGCTGTCACGATAGTCTTGTACAATTATCGCTTTTCTTGATTTAAAAAATACCTAAATCTAATTAGTTTGACAGTGAATCTCGTTTTATTATGGACATCCTCTACACAACTATACGAAAGACACAGAATTTTCCAAAATACAAGCTCTTTTCCAAAATATATTTATCTTTATATATCGGGCCCCACGTTTCATGTGTCCATGTGCATATGTACATGCATTTGTGTACCTACAGTGGCTGTTGGTCAAGCGCCTACCAACAACCACATACGTCAACAAATCATAGTACTGGACAAAAAGGAGATGACAAAAACTAACAAAGCGACCGGCTAGCTAAGTGAAGACGGCATGGGTCGCTAGCTACGCACAATAACAAAACTATTGGGAAAGAGAAACAACACCAAGTGGAATTTTCTAACGCGATAAACAATAGACAAGAAATAATTAGAAACACCAAAACAAAGCAAAGTACTATGTATATACGCAATAAACAAAATGTGCTTTTGTGGTGCACCCGAGGTGTGGTCCAACCAAACTGGTTACGAACCCCTCACACTACTCCTGTGCTGCCGGGAGTAACTTTAACCCGCCTAAGTGACTGGGCTCTGGGTGCGGGATACAAGAGGGATGGATGAGAACGTTACGAGAGGGATGACGCTGTCGGCAAGTTAACAAACAATAAGGGATACTTATTGGATTCTCAGTCGGGGGTGTGTATCCAACTTCGGTTGCTCCTCCGGTGGTGCCACCAAACTCCAGCTCCGCCTACTCCTTTTTGAAAATAAAAAACACGAAATATTATCACTGGGCCTCGACAGGCGTCGAACTATAGCCCGTGGCCTCGACTGACCTTACTTTAACTATTTGGCTTCAATTACTAATACACAGCTCGAAATATGTATATTTTTATTATTTATTTTTTTAAAAATACGCACGTTTGCACAAAAAGGATGTATTCGCTTTCAAAGATTGCGAGAATCTGATCCGGCACGCACTTACGAGCCAGGTCGCAGGCTACGAGTCGGCCTTTGGAATTCTCTGGCGAGTGTATATTTGGCGCCGCCCCCATTACCCAAAGAGACCGGGTTGTATGGCGTACGCCACCATGGCACACCAAGTACACTGGGATAATTTTCCCCTCCCTGTATAAAGAGAAAGTCGACACCCCTAGTTACGGAATACCCACCCAATGTATTCCGTTTCCCTGATATTTGTTAGTGGATGAACCGTTTTCTAGGAACACCACTGGGTAGGCACACACCGAAAACAACCGCGCCATCATTCATGGCTTTAAATATTGCCACTATTTGCCAAAGATGTCACTGCCAACGCTTGGAGCGAAATGAATATCAAGCAAAACAAAGGAAATATTTAAACAAACACAAAAAAAGTTTGTATTGCGGCCAGTTTGCGATAACTCCACCCCTTCCTCAACGAAAGCGAAGGAATCTTCCTTTTGGTCAGAGAAAGGAAATTTCTAAGCGTATTCTATTAACCCGTGTATGCCCTCAACTCCTTAACGTCTCTAGTCCCTTTGTCTTTGCCTAAGTCATCTGTCAGTATGCATGTCCACTAGGGTGGGTCAAAAAAAATCTTTTATTTTTTTGTTTTGATCTGACACACAAAAACTAGTTGCTAGGCACCTTTAGAGAGTACTCACTTAGTATGAGCTCTTAATTTTAATGGGAACATGATGCTCATCATAGTTTTCTATTTTCAATTTAGTTCGATATTAATATGATCACATCTTATCACCAATAGCTTCTTAAGCCCGTATCGTTGTCATAATTCATAGGAAATTGAACGCTCTACAAAATTGATCTCTTACACTTTTTTCATATACCTAACCAATTAAAAGATATTTAAGGTCAAAGATTGGAGAATTTAGAAAAAAAACAATTTTTTTTTCTGAATTTTATGACTTACTCAGTAATTATTATTATTGAATGAGCTTCTCACATTTTTGTAGGAAATTTAATTCTCTACAAAAATGGTCTCGTATACTTTTTCGATTACTCGAACCATATTCACGATATTCCCACTTGAATTATAATATGTACTGATACTCATAGTTTTTTGATAATTATTTTTAATTTACACGTTTTATTCTTAAATATTGAAATATTAATAGTAATTTAAGTTTATTTCCAATAGAATAGCAGTTTCCAAAGTATATTCGACCCTTTGATTGGGAAAATACTTTTTCTTGATCAATTCTCTGACGTTATTTTCTTTCTGGGGATTTAGTTCTAAATATTGGTAATTTTGTTAACCTTTGTAATATTTTCCCAATCAAAGGGTCGAATATACTTTGGAAACTGCTATTCTATTGGAAATAAACTTAAATTACTATTAATATTTCAATATTTAAGAATAAAACGTGTAAATTAAAAATAATTATCAAAAAACTATGAGTATCAGTACATATTATAATTCAAGTGGGAATATCGTGAATATGGTTCGAGTAATCGAAAAAGTATACGAGACCATTTTTGTAGAGAATTAAATTTCCTACAAAAATGTGAGAAGCTCATTCAATAATAATAATTACTGAGTAAGTTATAAAATTCAGAAAAAAAAATTGGTTTTTTTTCTAAATTCTCCAATCTTTGACCTTAAATATCTTTTAAGTGGTTAGGTATATGAAAAAAGTGTAAGAGATCAATTTTGTAGAGCGTTCAATTTCCTATGAATTATGACAACGATACGGGCTTAAGAAGCTATTGGTGATAAGATGTGATCATATTAATATCGAACTAAATTGAAAATAGAAAACTATGATGAGCATCATGTTCCCATTAAAATTAAGAGCTCATACTAAGTGAGTACTCTCTAAAGGTGCCTAGCAACTAGTTTTTGTGTATCAGATCAAAAAATAAAATAAAAGATTTTTTTTGACCCACCCTAATGTCCACGGTGACGCACCCTTCATAACAATAAACGGCCCCGGATTACTTTAGGACTAATTTCGCCGCACGAAATTCTTTCTCCAAAATAACTCTCCAGGCATGTATTGTACAAATTATTTTTGAGATCTTAAACTAACTATTCTACCCTAACTTATTTCTATCCTAAGCTACAGCCATCACCGTCGTCGCCGCTGTCGTCGCTGCCGTTACGTTTGTTATTAGTATTCGCCTGTGGGTATATTGACTCAGCGAATCCCACGGTTTGAATTGTTTGTTGAAACTCGATTCCACAAGTGGAAGTATCGGGTATCGTCTTTTATATTTTGCTAAGTTGCGGAAATGACTGCAACAATGTAGGCTAAACAATTTACATTTACGGAACATTAGACTCATTAGACTGTGTTAACTCCTCCCCTCCTAAGTGAGGGTCGTCCGCGATCCTCTCAGTAATTTTCCATATAGCACGATCCATCATCTGTTTTGCGGAACGTTTTTCTTGGATGCTTAGGATCAGCCAGATCACTAGGAAGGCAGCAATGGTTGTCACTGCAGCAACGAAAACCACTGTCTTTAAACTGACCTCTTGTCGCAAAGCGTCTATGTGATTGATGTTTTCAACCTTCATTTCCTGGAGGTAATTAAGACTGAGAGATCCCAAGTGTCCCACCAGGTTGATCTTTTGCGGAGTCGATTTTCCGGGAGTTCGTGTGGTGGCATTTTTCCGATTTCGGAACTCGGTATCATTTATCGTTACCTGCTGTTCGAAGGTTAGCAGATAGGTCCCTTTAACGATTCTTAAAGTACCGGCCTCGCCCTTTATTGCGGCCGTATCATTATTGATAATAACTATTACGTCATCGGTCTCATTGATACCCCTCTCGTGATTTGCTGTGGTTGAGCAGTTTGCCGTTTCCCCCGCAAGGAGTTGTTGCCCGCAAGTAATGGTTCTTAGCATTTTACAAAAGGTGGCAAAGGTTGATTTTTCACATTTTACGGCATGTGTTTTGCTGCCGCATTCAGCAATGGTGTTTGTGTCTCCAAAATGAGCCAGCCCCTGGTGTGGTACGGCGAATAGGCTAAGCTTTTTACAAACTATTTTAAGTATGGGATATTTTATTATGTAGTATAAATTGTCCTTATTTTGTAATACCTTAATTCTAGACATTCCTAATATTTCTATTGTTGATACGTTAGTCGAGCGCTCGTTGATTATTGATATTTCGACAGCTTGCAGCTCTAGAGTTATTATCCTATTTCTTGCTAATATTTTTTCATATAGGTGGCCTGTATCTATTTCCTCTTTTTTAGTGGAAAAAATAATTTTTTTTTATTTTATCTGTTATTTCTAAAATCTTTTGCTGAATGTGGGTATTTATCCTGCACTGTTTGTTGTTCGAGTCGACAAGTATGTCCTGTTTCATCTGAAGTCTCTGATAGTCGTCGAAGTCGAGGGTGCCGGCAATGACCTTGAGTACCGTACCCAAAAAATTCAAGCTTCGTGCTTGCCAGTGGTGAATATCGACGGTTCGCAGCAGTGTTTCGATGTGTTTTACATCTGCGTCGAGAAGCGCTCTCATATGCGACTCAGGGAATAAAGTACTTAGATCCTTCGTCTCATCGTTCATTGTTTCGTATAGCGTCATGTTAGTGAAGTGTGTCAAGTATCCGTAATGTTCCCATACTATCGCCTCCTCGTCCACAATTGGGATGGCGCCGGTCTAGTTTTTCAGTCAAAGTGTTTGTCGTCAGGAATGCCAATATTATTATCCTGTAATTAAAGAAAGATAGCAATTAGTGACTGGGTCTGTCAAGGGGGCCGAATGTTGTCCTTATGGACCCTCCTCCCCTTTATAAGAACGGTGGTGCCTAGTTTCTGTTCAACTACTTCCTCTACATATAGTGCTGAGAGCTTATTTCCTAGCCTTCGATTTACCTTCACCAGGACCCTGTCACCAACGTTATACGACATATCCTGACGGTTCCTATTATGATAATCGCAGTCAGCGGCCTGTGTTTTTTTTTTAATACGGTCTCGGATTGAATCCACAGTATTTGTTGAACTTGAGTAAAGGACATCGATTGGTTTTCTGTTGATTACTGAGTGAATAGATTTATTATATTCTATAGTAGCCAGAAAAATTAGGTCAACGGTGTCGCTAAGATTTCTCTCTAGTTTAAGGCACCTAGCTATCTCAGTCAAAGTACTGTGGAAACGTTCCACTTGCCCATTTGAAGTACTATGAAGCAGGGGTGCATTTGCGATTGTTACATTATTATAATCCAAAAGTATTGATTTTATGGTATGCGAGTTGAGCGACTTTTCATTGTCATAATAAATTGTTTTGACGTTTGGAAATATGTTTATTAGCTGTGAAATTGGTGGTTTTATGTGAATGATCGTTCTCGATGAGATCCTCTGCACTATTGCAAACTTCGAAAACTTATCGATGTAAGTTAAAAAATATTTTTGATCAGTAGAAAAAATATCTATGTGTAATATTTGTCCAATGTGAGATGGTATCGGCGTTGCTGCAATGACATGTTTTTTTGGATGGCGGTCGTATTTGGACTTTGAAAAGATTCGGCAGTTCGCCACCACCTCTTTTGCTTTTTTATCCATCTTTGGAAAAAAATAGTCGGCTAGGATCTGTTTCACGTTTTCTTGAGCAGCTCTATGTGCTCAGTTGTGTTCAGCGACAACAATCTCATGTTGGTCACCTTCACTAAAGATATCAGTAACCGTTTTTTCAGTGTGGCAGAGCTTCACATTGGGATGAAGCTCCCTACAGTGTATTGCATTAACCACACCGTCATTAATCACTTCTTGTAGTGTGTCTATTAGCGAATCTGTGTCACGGAATGAAACAATATGTCTAGTCTTCGAACCGAACAGGATAAAGGTCTGTTTTGAAGGACTTTCGCACTCCTGAAGAACAATCGGATTTTTAAAGCAATTAACAGGTTTATCCACCGTTTCAATGGTATACGTCAGGGACTCTTCGCTATGTACGGTGGCGCAGTCAGAGCTTGGTTCCATTCCAACCTCCAGCATATTCATGTGTTGTCTCGACAATGCGTCGGTAACATGGTTCTCCTTCCCTGGCTTGTAAAAAATTTTTGCGTTGAATCTTTCTACTAAGGATTTCCATCGCTTGATCTTCGCGTTAGGGTTTTTATCTGAGACTGCAAATGTCAAAGACTGGTGGTCAGTGAAAATTTTCAACTGGTTTACACCTTACAAGTAGTTTCTCAAAGTGTTGAGGGCCCACACGATTGCCAGGAGCTCTCTTTCATTTGTTGCCAAATGTTCTTCCCTATCTCTTAGAGTTCTTGAGATCATGGTAATGGGGTTTCTTTCTTGTGAGAGTACAGCTCCCAAGCCTCTCGAAGATGCATCGGTCGTCAAGTCAAAGGGTTTTGTTAAATCTGGATATGTCAATGTGACGTCTTCTGATGCTAAAATTTCCCTTAGTTTGTTGAAAGCTTCTACACCTTCTGATGTTAACTGAATCTTAATTTTACTTTGCCATTTTCCCCCTTAAGCATATCGGTCAGTGGTTTTGCTATGCTAGCAAAATCTTTAATAAAGCATCTATAATAGCTTGCTAATCCTAAAAAAGAGTGGAGCCCCCGAAGGGTGGTTGGCTGCTCATAGCATTTTATGCTGTGGACCTAATTAGGGTTTGTTTTTACGCCCCCTCTTAACACAACGAAGCCCAAGTAATCTACCCCAGTTTTAAAAAACTTTGATTTTTCCACTGAGACTTTCATATTGGCCTCGCAAAGCCTACGTATAACCCATTCAACGTCCTTTAAATGGTCTTCTGCAGCCTTTGAGTAGATGATTACATCGTCGACGTAAACATGACAGGTCCTGCCAATTTGCTCCCTCAAAATATCATCGATCGCTCTCTGAAATATGCTTGGAGCGTTTTTGAGTCCGAAGGGGAGGCGGCAGAATTCGTATTTGCCGTTGTTTACAGAGAAGGCAGTTTTTTCTCTGTCCCTCTCTATCAACTCAATCTGTTGGAATCCAGATTTCAGATATAGTGTGGTAAAGTATTGTGCTCCCTTTAGGTTTGACAATATCACCATTGGATTAGGCATCGGATACTTGTCCTCAACTGTGACTTCATTTAGTTTCCTAAAGTCGATAACTAACCGTTATTTTTATTTCTGTCAACAACCCAAATCGGAAAATTGTTAGGTTATCTGGAAGGGCGAATGATGCCATTAGCCAGCAAATCGGCCACCTCCCCGTTGACGAATTCGGCCACACTCATAGGGTATGGGTAGAGCCTAGAATATATCGGCTCTTCGTTTTTTGTTCTTATAGTAGCAACTATATTTGTATTGAAGGTAGGGACTCATTTGGGTTTGCGAAGGCCCTCTTCCTACTCTCAATCATCTTAAGGAAATCATTTCGGACATCAGAAGGAATTTCCTCACTTTTTATATCAATGAAATTTACATTCACGCACTCGTAGAAAAACAATTTTTCGTTTCCAAAATCGTGTCGTATTACTCCACTACTCAGATCTATTTGAGCATTTACCCGTTTTAATAGATCCAGTCCAATAATACCATCGAACGTTGCCGTATTAGGCAATATGAAGAAATCCGCCCATACACCAAATAACTTGATTCTATACTTCTTATTCATATGACTATTTCCGTACAGTGACTTAACCAGAAAAGGTGTGGATGCTGGGATAACATTTTTAAACTCCGGCAAAGGTTTAATATAGTTTTTAGACGCCCCTGTGTCCACTAATATCTTTATTTTTTTCCTTTGGTTCCCTACTCCTCGTTCGATCCACGGAAGCAGGGACTTCCCCCTAAAAAATTTAGTTCTTCCTCTTCGAGATTTTCTATTTCTTCTTCCGCCTCTTGATTGTAGGCTGTGTCTTGGTAACCTTGGCTTAAATTATTTATTCTCTGGATTTTAGGTCCAGTATTCCTACCCTCGGCCGCGATAGCCGAGTGGTTAGCTTTGCGTACTGGCATTCGGAAGGCTCGGGTTCATATCCCAGTGCCAGCAACATCTAAAAGTTATTTAAAATTAATTTAAATAAAAATTGAGTTAAATTTGCTAATTGAGGTCGCCCCTCGGCAGGGAATGTCCACCCCTCCGAGTGTATTTCGGACATGAAATAAAGGCTCCTCGTAAAAAAACCATCAGCCGTTCGGAGGCGGCTTAGTATAAACTGTAGGTCCCTCCATTTGTTGGAAAAACATCAAGACGCAAAACCACAAATTGGAGGAGGAGCTCGGCCGAAAATCGCTTCAGCGGTTACAAAGCGCCAATTATAATAATAATAATAATTCCTACCTGATTCTGCCTGTCGCTTTCCAATTTGTTGTTGTTGGTTAGAGTTAGGGCTCTGTTTGGAATTGTTTCGATACTGTTGTTGACCCTGCTTTACTTTTTGTGACTGACGCCAATTTGAATCCTGGCGAAACCGTGATTCTGATGGATCTATTTCCATCGGTACTAATTGATCTTGTAGATCATTTTCGCTGACGTTCCTTTTTGGCTGTCTATTGAAAAAATGTGGATGTTTTTGGGGGGTTCGCTATCTCTGTTCTAAGTTTTTATCACCGATCTTCTTAAATCTGTTTGGATCTTCAACAGACGCAGCGAAGTTTGTAGCGAACACATATCGTATTCTATTTGCCTCGACCTCTTGGGCCAGGGCCAGAGCACCCGGTAAGTCATCAGGTCGAGAAGCGAAGAGAATGTCACACAATGGTCTGTTTAGACCAGAAATGAATACCCTAAGCGCGTCTGCTCTATACTTTGTGCAGATTGATTCCGCAATGGGACCCTCATGTGTCATTATGGTTTTATTTGTGAGAAGAATTAGCTTCTTCTCCACTTCGTCGAAATATTTCAGGACTGACAGGTTGCCCTGACGAAGCGTAGAAAGTTCCTATTCTATGAGATATTCTATTGGATATATTGATCGCCTCGAAATTCAGTACAGTATTAAAAGATGCTAAAACGGCATCAGCGGAGCCCTTTAGCTTATTTCTAATTATTCCTACGGCTTGATAATGCCTAGAGCTGCCCTGATGGCTTCGAAACACCTCGTAAGCCATGTGGGCGGCCTGACGCCAGGAAACGTAGGTGCTGACTTGACCGTCAAACTCTGGCAATGACTTCACCAGGTCTAGAGGTTCTTCACATTTAATGCTTGCAATGATTTTCACAGGCTCGTACGTATGTGGCTTTTTTTACTGTGGTTAAAGTGGCAATTTGCTCTGTCAGTCGTGTCAATTTATGTTCAAAGGACTCCTGTTGCTGTTGCAGTGCGCCTTTTACGGCAGCCTGTACTAAAGCGGTTATTTGGTTTCAAGATCACTGTCGCTCATCAAATCGTTGCGAACACGAAACTAAAAATTAGACCACCAGCAAAACTCAATACGTTTCTCTATTAGAGCGCAACACTGTCACTATTCATCAATTTTCCACGAATCACTTTGAAAAGAAAAAAAATTGAGCACTCTACTTACGCAATTATTATTAAGCTATCCATTGAAATTGATTGATTGTTGGTAATCTCATCTCTTTCAGCCGCCTTCAAGTGATTCTGTTGTTGGTAATATTCTTTCAATTATTCGGTCGTAGGTTCAAACCGCGGTTGGGCGCCAATTATTTTTGTGCACTTGCGTGCTTTATTGAGTCTGATCTTAAACTAACTATTCTACCCTAACTTATTTCTATCCTAAGCTACAGCCATCACCGTCGTCGCCGCTGTCGTCGCTGCCGTTACGTTTGTTATTAGTATTCGCCTGTGGGTATGTTGACTCAGCGATTCCCACGGTTTCAATTGTTTGTTGTAACTCGATTCCACACGTGGAAGTATCGGTTATGGTATTTTATATTTTGCTAAGGCGTTAAAATACACTGGTGAATCTACTGGATTATGTTGTGCTGAAGGCAAAGTAAAATTGCCACAATTGGTCCCACCACCAGATTCTTTACGCTCTTTAGTTTCTGGGATTGGAAATGATTCTAAGCACTTCTTGACCAATATTCAGAAATATAACAACTGTTTCAAGATGACATCATTTGGTGCTACACATATTATCCAAGACAATTTCATGCCCACTTTCAAGGTATTATATAAGAATATTTTTTTATATTATTCAAATTTGTACTTAAATATATTTATCGGAAATAATTAATGGACAAATTTTTAACAAATTACAGATACAAGGACAAATTTATCACTTACTGGGAACTCTGTTACCACTACCTGATGCAGAACATCAATTTTTACAAATTTATTTTATGGGCAATTCAGATGTAGAAATTAATAATCGTTGTGCTCACAATCCAACAGTGAAGAGAACCATTGTCCAACAATTACAAATGTTTCTTCATCAGAATAAAAATTTAGTAAACATGTTCAAAATAGCATTGGATCGGATGCCATCTGATAGCCATAATATTATTATTCGAGCTGGCAAAACACCTGCCGGTGAACACACACGGAGGTTCAATTCACCTACCATTGATGAAGTGGCTGTTGTCATTGTGGGAGAAAATTTACAATCTAGAGATATTGTGCTTCATCGTCGGAATAGTGATTTAAAACGTGTATCTGAAACAAACAGGAGTTATGATGCACTACAATATCCTTTGATCTTCTGGCAGGGGGAAGATGGATACCATTTTAATATCAAAATTGTAAATCAAGTAACAGGTAAATGAATTGAACAAGATTAAATAATATTTTTAAATTCAATTCATCTAAGTAACAGTTTAGACATTTATCATTTTTGATTGCAGGTGCTGAAACCAACAAAAAAGTTAGTGCTATGAATTTCTATTCATACAGACTCATGATCCGTCAAGGTGAAGTAAATCATATTTTGATGTGTCAACGACTTTTTCATCAGTTTGCAGACATGTATGTCAAAATTGAGACTGAACGATTGACATACATCCGTTTGAACCAACGACGGCTACGGTCAGAGGAGTACATTCATCTCCCCGATGCTATAAATGCTGATGGCAATGTGAATAATGTAGGAAGAATGACAATTTTGCCAGCTACTTATATAGGAAGCCCACGCTACACGCATGATTTTGCTCGCACTTTGCTGTATGCTGACATGCCACGCTATTACACATGGAACGCATCATCGAAATCGTTTCAGCGTCTA
Source organism: Ceratitis rosa (assembly GCA_037013455.1). Classification (NCBI taxonomy): domain Eukaryota; kingdom Metazoa; phylum Arthropoda; class Insecta; order Diptera; family Tephritidae; genus Ceratitis; species Ceratitis rosa. The sequence goes on from JAWMAG010000129.1 coordinate 793,192, forward strand.
AAACAAGAAACACCAGTTGAAGGACATCCAAATCTCTGGGTCGCATCTACACAGTACATCCAAATAACGATGAATGTTATTATTTTCGGTTGTTGTTGGTGAATGTTCGTGGTCCGACATCTTTTAAACAACTGAGAACAGTTAATGGACAGCTGTGTGCGACTTACCGTGAGGCATGTCAACTATTACATTTACTTGAGAACGATTCGCTCAAGGATTCCGTAATATCTTCATCGCCGCATCAAATTCGTACATTGTTTGCGATTATCATATCGACATGTTTCCCCTCGAATCCAAAAGATTGTGGGTTAAGTATAGAGATGACATGTCTGACGATGTTTTGCATCGTGTGCGCCGTCAAACTTTGAATCCTACACTACAAATGACTGAAGAAATTTACAATGACACATTGATCATGATAGAAGATATGTGTTTATTGATGGCAAATAAAGTATTGTCGTGTTTGGGAATGACAGCACCCAATCGTCATATGCACGATGCATTAAACCACGAGTTGCAAAGAGAACATCAGTACGACATTGAAGCATTGGCCGAAACAGTTCGTACAAATGTTCCACAATTAAATCAACAACAAAGAATTGCTTACGACACTTTGATAGAAGCTGTGAACAGTGGATCTGGTGGAATTTATTTCCTTGATGCTCCCGGAGGAACCGGAAAAACGTTTTTAATTTCATTGCTTTTGGCATTGTGATCTTCTGCTTGTTTCAGTGCACTTTTCAGCTTCCTCTCTGCTGCTTTCAACCGTAACTTTGCGGCTGGAGAGCGATATTCTTGCCATTCTCTCCGCATACCACGCTTATTCTTTACTAATTTTTCTATTTCTGTATTTATTAGGATTTTTGGGTACGTAATAGGCTTTTTACTTTTTGGAGCTGCTATGGTTGCCGCTGAAGTAAGGACATTATTGAACTCATTAATGTAGTCATGAATATCGTTTTCACAATTCAATATTGGGTTGATGTTAATATGACTACTAGTATATTTTTTGTATTTTAACCAGTTTGTTTCTCTGTTCGTTAGTCTAGATTTTTGTGCAACTATCTTCAGGCGCTCGTAATTTTTTATTAGAACTGGTGAGTGGTCTGAAGACAACTCAGCAACTACACAGCTGATACAAGTTGCGTGTCGATTTTTCTTGAGACAGCAAAGTCTATTAAGTCAGGTATTTTCTTCCGATCGGTAGGTCAGTATGTTGGTTGACCTAGGGAAATACAATTTAAATTGTTACGTTTGTTTATAATGGTATTGTGTAGCTGAAGACCTTTGGGGTTTAAGTTAAAGAGGTAGATAATTGGTGGCGTAAGGCTGTAAGACGCAGTGTTTAAGGCCGTTTTCTTAGAAGCATTCCAGTGCCGCCGTGTGCTTTGCCATCAGGATGGTTAGTGGGGTAGAATATGAACCCAGGTATATAAAAGTTATATATATCCATCAAGTGCATTTCAGACAAAAGCATTACGTCTATAGCATACTCTGTTAAGAATCGTGCCAATTCTAATTTATGTTGGTTCACAACGTTTGCATTCCAAAAGCAAATCTTTATCAGGCTCATTTTTTTTGCATGAAGATTTGTAGCATGTTATCCTGGGCTTTAATCAAGTCTTGGATCATTCTTTGCACAGTTGACAAAAATTGTGTCATGCACTGCGTAAGGTTTAAAATCAGCGATTCTATACATCCATTAGATTGGTTCTGTGGAATATTATCTGAATCATTCTTCAGTACATTCGCATAAGATAATTTATTTGGATTCATATTTTGCACGTTTGGAACAGTTTCATCCGTAGCTTTTTCTACAAATTGGATTTGAGGTGTATTTAATATTTGACTTCGGTTAGTCTGTATATTGTTTGACAACCTAACTTTTAGATCTTTATATACATGGCAGCCCCTATAATTAGCAATTACCTCCTCAATTACTAAATTTTTTCAAGGTGGCATCATCTTTCTTTGACGTGCATTCAGACGTGGGATGTAGGTCCCCACATGCTACGCAAACTTTGCGCAATTTGCAGTAGGATTTAGTATGACCGAATTCTCGGCAGTTGGTGCATTGCACTGGGCCGTTTCCTTTGTGTGGCTCTTCTACTGTTACCCTACGATGTAGCAAATATTTTAAATTGTATATGGGATGGGTTTCGTTTTTCTTTAACTTGAATTGGGCTCTAGTTCTACCTTAAACATTGGCTGGGGTACTTTGTTTCTATTAAGTAAATTTATGACCGATTTAGTACTGAAACCATTTTCTTCAAGAGCCTTTTTTATTTCGTCTGACTTGACTGAGGATTCGATACCTTTAATTACAACTTTCGAGCTGTTCACTTGATATGAGCAATAATTTTTTTTACTCGACGATAGAAAGCTTACTATTTACATGAAGCTTTTTTCGCTGTATGTTTGGATTTTTGTTTCATCGATGGTACCTTTTTTTAAAGGCACAACGTGAAAGTTATTAGTTCCGACTATTTTGGTAATATTATTAACTAACCTGCTTGAGACACGTTCGCGCAAGTAAATTGGCGGTGGCTTGGCATTTGCAACTGTGTTAGTACCCTTTACACTGTCCTCACTTAATAAAGTAAAACGGTTGCTACTGGAGGGTTCTTGGATGTTTTCGTTTACGTTCATTTGCACTTTTTTGTTGTTGGTGTTATTAATAGGACTTGATTTCCTCTTGACATTTATATATCGATCTAGTCGTGTATGTATTTTTGTGTTCTTTTATATTTCATTGGGCTTACCGCTTGCCTGTTCCTTTTCATTTGTATTGGTGGGCGATTTCCTGCTGGGTGTTTGCTTGCTGTTACCTTTTTTCTCTTGTTTTTCTGCCGACTTCGCCGTCTGTTTAGCGCTAGCTGAGTACTGCAGAGAGTCTTCTGCTTTCATATTGCTTTCTTTTGCCGTTGTTTGTGTTGGCGTTGTTTGCTCGAAATAAGAAAAAAAGTCGTTTTGTACTCACTGGATAACTTTTTGTTTAGTTTTCCGTATGCACTTATTGTTTATTAATTTTATGTTCTATTATTTAGTTTTGAGTTTATTAATGTTTTCCTTTTTTGAAGTGTTCTTCACATTACACTGAAGGCACTCGCTTACTAATTTTGAATTCTTCACTGTTAGCCCGTGGGTGATAGTGTACCGGAGTTAGACGCCATAGTCACCGCAGACGCCCCGAAGCTCTCGAATCCTACATTGGGATCCATTATCACACACAACCCACCGAGGCACTCCAAACAAAAGAAATACATTGCCCTCCAATTTTTTGCATACGCTTTTTGCCGTGGCCGTATTCAAAGGAAATAGGAGGAAGAATTCGGAAAAGTGGACTCTACTGTTAAAAGATGGTGGTTTTTTGCTTAAGTTAAAAGGAAGACTACACTTCTTTCCGGGAAGTGGACTTTGGACTGACCTATTCAACCAAAACGTATTTATGGATATAATTGCTTGAAATTCGCTACATAGGGAACTGTACATAGGTGAATTTTTGCTTAGATTCTCTCCGGGAAGTGGACTTTGGACTGACCTATTCAGACAAAACTTATTTATGGATCGAATTGCTTGAAATTTGGTATATAGGTAGCTTTTTGCTTAGATTAACGGGAAGACTATACTTCTCTCCGGGAACTGTTCAAAGGTGGTTTTTTGCTTAAGTTTAAAAGAAGACTACACTTCTCTCCGGGAAGTGGACTTTGGACTGAGCTATTCAACCAGAACTTATTTATGGATATAACTGCCTGAAATTTAGTACATATGTAGGTGGCTTTTTGCTTAGATTAACGGGAAGACTAGACTTCTCTCCGGGAACTGTACATAGGTGGTTATTTGCTTAGATTAAAATGAAGACCACACTTTCTACGGGGAATGGACCGAAAACTGGCCTATTCAAACAAAACTTATTTTGGGATCGAATTGCTTGAAATTTGGTACATATGTGGCATTTTGCTAAAATAACAGTTAGATTACACTTCTCTCCGGGAACTGTGCGAAGGTGGTTTTTTGGTTAAGTTAAAAAGAAGACTATACTTCTCTCCGGGAAGTGGGCTTTGGACTGGCCTACTCAAACAAAACTTATTTATGGATCAAATTGTTTGAAATTTGGTACATATGTGGCTTTTTCTGAAATAACAGAAAAACTGCACTTTTCTCCTGTAAGTGGACGGAGGACAGATAATTCAAACAAAACTTTTTTATGGATCGAATCGCTTGAAATTCGGTACATAGGTGGCTTTTTGCTTAGATTAAAAAGAAGACTACACCTTCTACGGGAAATGAACCGAAAACTCGCCTATTCAAACAAACCTTATTTGTGGATCGAATTACTTGAAACTCGGTACATAGGTGGCCTTTTGCTTAGATTAACGGGAAGACTATATTTCTCTCCGGGAACTGTGCAAAGGTGGTTTTTTGCTTAAGTTAAAAAGAAGACTACACTTCTCTCCGGGAAGTGGACTTTGGACTGAGCTATACAACCAGAACTTATTTATGGATATAACTGCTTGAAATTTGGTACATATGTAGGTGGCTTTTTGCTTAGATTAACGGGAAGACTAGACTTCTCTCCGGGAACTGTACATAGGTGGTTATTTGCTTAGATTAAAATGAAGACCACACTTTCTACGGGAAATGAACCGAAAACTCGCAAACAAACCTTATTTGTGGATCGAATTACTTGAAACTCGGTAGATAGGTGGCCTTTTGCTTAGATTAACGGGAAGACTAGACTTCTCTCCGCGAACTGTACATAGGCGATTTTTTGCTTAGATTCTCTCCGGGAAGTGGGCTTTGGACTGGCCTATTCAAACAAAACTTATTTATGGATCAAATTGCTTGAAATTTGGTACATATGTGGCTTTTTGCTGAAATAACAGAAAGACTGCACTTTTCTCCTGTAAGTGGACGGAGGACAGATAATTCAAACAAAACTTTTTTATGGATCGAATCGCTTGAAATTTGGTACATAGGTGGCTTTTTGCTTGGATTAAAAAGAAGACTACACCTTCTACGGGAAATGAACCAAAACTTATTTGTATATCGAATTACTTGAAACTCGGTACATAGGTGGCCTTTTGCTTAGATTATTGGGAAGACTAGACTTCTCTCCACCAACTGTACATAGGTGATTTTTTGCTTAGATTCTCTCCGGGAGGGGACTTTGGGCTGACCTATGCAGACAAAACCTATTTATGGATCGAATTGCTTGAAATTTGGTACATATGTGGCTTTTTGCTTAGATTAAAGGGAAGACTACACTTCTCTTCGGGAACTGTGCAAAGGTGGTTTTTTGCTTAAGTTAAAAGGAAGACTACACTTCTTTCCGGGAAGTGGACTTTGGACTGACCTATTCAACCAAAACGTATTTATGGATATAATTGCTTCAAATTCGCTACATAGGGAACTGTACATAGGTGAATTTTTGCTTAGATTCTCTCCGGGAAGTGGACTTTGGACTGACCTATTCAGACAAAACTTATTTATGGATCGAATTGCTTGAAATTTGGTATATAGGTAGCTTTTTGCTTAGATTAACGGGAAGACTATACTTCTCTCCGGGAACTGTTCAAAGGTGGTTTTTTGCTTAAGTTTAAAAGAAGACTACACTTCTCTCCGGGAAGTGGACTTTGGACTGAGCTATTCAACCAGAACTTATTTATGGATATAACTGCTTGAAATTTAGTACATATGTAGGTGGCTTTTTGCTTTGATTAACGGGAAGACTAGACTTCTCTCCGGGAACTGTACATAGGTGGTTATTTGCTTAGATTAAAATGAAGACCACACTTTCTACGGGGAATGGACCGAAAACTGGCCTATTCAAACAAAACTTATTTTTGGATCGAATTGCTTTAAATTTGGTACATATGTGGCATTTTGCTAAAATAACAGTTAGATTACACTTCTCTCCGGGAACTGTGCGAAGGTGGTTTTTTGGTTAAGTTAAAAAGAAGGCTATACTTCTCTCCGGGAAGTGGGCTTTGGACTGGCCTACTCAAACAAAACTTATTTATGGATCAAATTGCTTGAAATTTGGTACATATGTGGCTTTTTCTGAAATAACAGAAAAACTGCACTTTTCTCCTGTAAGTGGACGGAGAACAGATAATTCAAACAAAACTTTTTTATGGATCGAATCGCTTGAAATTTGGTACATAGGTGGCTTTTTGCTTAGATTAAAAAGAAGACTACACCTTCTACGGAAAATGAACCAAAACTTATTTGTGGATCGAATTACTTGAAACTCGGTACATAGGTGGCCTTTTGCTTAGATTATTGGGAAGACTAGACTTCTCTTCGCCAACTGTACATAGGTGATTTTTTGCTTAGATTTTCTCCGGGAGGGGACTTTGGACTGACCTATGCAGACAAAACTTATTTATGGATCGAATTGCTTGAAATTTGGTACATATGTGGCTTTTTGCTTAGATTAAAGGGAAGACTACACTTCTCTTCGGGAACTGTGCAAAGGTGGTTTTTTGCTTAAGTTAAAAGGAAGACTACACTTCTTTCCGGGAAGCGGACTTTGGACTGACCTATTCAACCAAAACGTATTTATGGATATAATTGCTTGAAATTCGCTACATAGGGAATTGTACATAGGTGAATTTTTGCTTAGATTCTCTCCGGGCAGTGGACTTTGGACTGAGCTATTCAACCAGAACTTATTTATGGATATAACTGCTTGAAATTTAGTACATATGTAGGTGGCTTTTTGCTTAGATTAACGGGAAGACTATACTTCTCTCCGGGAACTGTTCAAAGGTGGTTTTTTGCTTAAGTTTAAAAGAAGACTACACTTCTCTCCGGGAAGTGGACTTTGGACTGAGCTATTCAACCAGAACTTATTTATGGATATAACTGCCTGAAATTTAGTACATATGTAGGTGGCTTTTTGCTTAGATTAACGGGAAGACTAGACTTCTCTCCGGGAACTGTACATAGGTGGTTATTTGCTTAGATTAAAATGAAGACCACACTTTCTACGGGGAATGGACCGAAAACTGGCCTATTCAAACAAAACTTATTTTGGGATCGAATTGCTTGAAATTTGGTACATATGTGGCATTTTGCTAAAATAACAGTTAGATTACACTTCTCTCCGGGAACTGTGCGAAGGTGGTTTTTTGGTTAAGTTAAAAAGAAGACTATACTTCTCTCCGGGAAGTGGGCTTTGGACTGGCCTACTCAAACAAAACTTATTTATGGATCAAATTGTTTGAAATTTGGTACATATGTGGCTTTTTCTGAAATAACAGAAAAACTGCACTTTTCTCCTGTAAGTGGACGGAGGACAGATAATTCAAACAAAACTTTTTTATGGATCGAATCGCTTGAAATTTGGTACATAGGTGGCTTTTTGCTTAGATTAAAAAGAAGACTACACCTTCTACGGGAAATGAACCGAAAACTCGCCTATTCAAACAAACCTTATGTGTGGATCGAATTACTTGAAACTCGGTACATAGGTGGTCTTTTGCTTAGATTAACGGGAAGACTATACTTCTCTCCGGGAACTGTGCAAAGGTGGTTTTTTGCTTAAGTTAAAAAGAAGACTACACTTCTCTCCGGGAAGTGGACTTTGGACTGAGCTATACAACCAGAACTTATTTATGGATATGACTGCTTGAAATTTGGTACATATGTAGGTGGCTTTTTGCTTAGATTAACGGGAAGACTAGACTTCTCTCCGGGAACTGTACATAGGTGGTTATTTGCTTAGATTAAAATGAAGACCACACTTTCTACGGGAAATGAACCGAAAACTCGCCTATTCAAACAAACCTTATTTGTGGATCGAATTACTTGAAACTCGGTAGATAGGTGGCCTTTTGCTTAGATTAACGGGAAGACTAGACTTCTCTCCGCGAACTGTACATAGGCGATTTTTTGCTTAGATTCTCTCCGGGAAGTGGGCTTTGGACTGGCCTATTCAAACAAAACTTATTTATGGATCAAATTGCTTGAAATTTGGTACATATGTGGCTTTTTGCTGAAATAACAGAAAGACTGCACTTTTCTCCTGTAAGTGGACATAGGACAGATAATTCAAACAAAACTTTTTTATGGATCGAATCGCTTGAAATTTGGTACATAGGTGGCTTTTTGCTTGGATTAAAAAGAAGACTACACCTTCTACGGGAAATGAACCAAAACTTATTTGTATATCGAATTACTTGAAACTCGGTACATAGGTGGCCTTTTGCTTAGATTATTGGGAAGACTAGACTTCTCTCCACCAACTGTACATAGGTGATTTTTTGCTTAGATTCTCTCCGGGAGGGGACTTTGGGCTGACCTATGCAGACAAAACTTATTTATGGATCGAATTGCTTGAAATTTGGTACATATGTGGCTTTTTGCTTAGATTAAAGGGAAGACTACACTTCTCTTCGGGAACTGTGCAAAGGTGGTTTTTTGCTTAAGTTAAAAGGAAGACTACACTTCTTTCCGGGAAGTGGACTTTGGACTGACCTATTCAACCAAAACGTATTTATGGATATAATTGCTTCAAATTCGCTACATAGGGAACTGTACATAGGTGAATTTTTGCTTAGATTCTCTCCGGGAAGTGGACTTTGGACTGACCTATTCAGACAAAACTTATTTATGGATCGAATTGCTTGAAATTTGGTATATAGGTAGCTTTTTGCTTAGATTAACGGGAAGACTATACTTCTCTCCGGGAACTGTTCAAAGGTGGTTTTTTGCTTAAGTTTAAAAGAAGACTACACTTCTCTCCGGGAAGTGGACTTTGGACTGAGCTATTCAACCAGAACTTATTTATGGATATAACTGCTTGAAATTTGGTACATATGTAGGTGGCTTTTTGCTTTGATTAACGGGAAGACTAGACTTCTCTCCGGGAACTGTACATAGGTGGTTATTTGCTTAGATTAAAATGAAGACCACACTTTCTACGGGGAATGGACCGAAAACTGGCCTATTCAAACAAAACTTATTTTTGGATCGAATTGCTTTAAATTTGGTACATATGTGGCATTTTGCTAAAATAACAGTTAGATTACACTTCTCTCCGGGAACTGTGCGAAGGTGGTTTTTTGGTTAAGTTAAAAAGAAGGCTATACTTCTCTCCGGGAAGTGGGCTTTGGACTGGCCTACTCAAACAAAACTTATTTATGGATCAAATTGCTTGAAATTTGGTACATATGTGGCTTTTTCTGAAATAACAGAAAAACTGCACTTTTCTCCTGTAAGTGGACGGAGAACAGATAATTCAAACAAAACTTTTTTATGGATCGAATCGCTTGAAATTTGGTACATAGGTGGCTTTTTGCTTAGATTAAAAAGAAGACTACACCTTCTACGGAAAATGAACCAAAACTTATTTGTGGATCGAATTACTTGAAACTCGGTACATAGGTGGCCTTTTGCTTAGATTATTGGGAAGACTAGACTTCTCTTCGCCAACTGTACATAGGTGATTTTTTGCTTAGATTTTCTCCGGGAGGGGACTTTGGACTGACCTATGCAGACAAAACTTATTTATGGATCGAATTGCTTGAAATTTGGTACATATGTGGCTTTTTGCTTAGATTAAAGGGAAGACTACACTTCTCTTCGGGAACTGTGCAAAGGTGGTTTTTTGCTTAAGTTAAAAGGAAGACTACACTTCTTTCCGGGAAGCGGACTTTGGACTGACCTATTCAACCAAAACGTATTTATGGATATAATTGCTTGAAATTCGCTACATAGGGAATTGTACATAGGTGAATTTTTGCTTAGATTCTCTCCGGGCAGTGGACTTTGGACTGAGCTATTCAACCAGAACTTATTTATGGATATAACTGCTTGAAATTTAGTACATATGTAGGTGGCTTTTTGCTTAGATTAACGGGAAGACTATACTTCTCTCCGGGAACTGTTCAAAGGTGGTTTTTTGCTTAAGTTTAAAAGAAGACTACACTTCTCTCCGGGAAGTGGACTTTGGACTGAGCTATTCAACCAGAACTTATTTATGGATATAACTGCCTGAAATTTAGTACATATGTAGGTGGCTTTTTGCTTAGATTAACGGGAAGACTAGACTTCTCTCCGGGAACTGTACATAGGTGGTTATTTGCTTAGATTAAAATGAAGACCACACTTTCTACGGGGAATGGACCGAAAACTGGCCTATTCAAACAAAACTTATTTTGGGATCGAATTGCTTGAAATTTGGTACATATGTGGCATTTTGCTAAAATAACAGTTAGATTACACTTCTCTCCGGGAACTGTGCGAAGGTGGTTTTTTGGTTAAGTTAAAAAGAAGACTATACTTCTCTCCGGGAAGTGGGCTTTGGACTGGCCTACTCAAACAAAACTTATTTATGGATCAAATTGTTTGAAATTTGGTACATATGTGGCTTTTTCTGAAATAACAGAAAAACTGCACTTTTCTCCTGTAAGTGGACGGAGGACAGATAATTCAAACAAAACTTTTTTATGGATCGAATCGCTTGAAATTTGGTACATAGGTGGCTTTTTGCTTAGATTAAAAAGAAGACTACACCTTCTACGGGAAATGAACCGAAAACTCGCCTATTCAAACAAACCTTATTTGTGGATCGAATTACTTGAAACTCGGTACATAGGTGGCCTTTTGCTTAGATTAACGGGAAGACTATACTTCTCTCCGGGAACTGTGCAAAGGTGGTTTTTTGCTTAAGTTAAAAAGAAGACTACACTTCTCTCCGGGAAGTGGACTTTGGACTGAGCTATACAACCAGAACTTATTTATGGATATAACTGCTTGAAATTTGGTACATATGTAGGTGGCTTTTTGCTTAGATTAACGGGAAGACTAGACTTCTCTCCGGGAACTGTACATAGGTGGTTATTTGCTTAGATTAAAATGAAGACCACACTTTCTACGGGAAATGAACCGAAAACTCGCCTATTCAAACAAACCTTATTTGTGGATCGAATTACTTGAAACTCGGTAGATAGGTGGCCTTTTGCTTAGATTAACGGGAAGACTAGACTTCTCTCCGCGAACTGTACATAGGCGATTTTTTGCTTAGATTCTCTCCGGGAAGTGGGCTTTGGACTGGCCTATTCAAACAAAACTTATTTATGGATCAAATTGCTTGAAATTTGGTACATATGTGGCTTTTTGCTGAAATAACAGAAAGACTGCACTTTTCTCCTGTAAGTGGACATAGGACAGATAATTCAAACAAAACTTTTTTATGGATCGAATCGCTTGAAATTTGGTACATAGGTGGCTTTTTGCTTGGATTAAAAAGAAGACTACACCTTCTACGGGAAATGAACCAAAACTTATTTGTATATCGAATTACTTGAAACTCGGTACATAGGTGGCCTTTTGCTTAGATTATTGGGAAGACTAGACTTCTCTCCACCAACTGTACATAGGTGATTTTTTGCTTAGATTCTCTCCGGGAGGGGACTTTGGGCTGACCTATGCAGACAAAACTTATTTATGGATCGAATTGCTTGAAATTTGGTACATATGTGGCTTTTTGCTTAGATTAAAGGGAAGACTACACTTCTCTTCGGGAACTGTGCAAAGGTGGTTTTTTGCTTAAGTTAAAAGGAAGACTACACTTCTTTCCGGGAAGTGGACTTTGGACTGACCTATTCAACCAAAACGTATTTATGGATATAATTGCTTCAAATTCGCTACATAGGGAACTGTACATAGGTGAATTTTTGCTTAGATTCTCTCCGGGAAGTGGACTTTGGACTGACCTATTCAGACAAAACTTATTTATGGATCGAATTGCTTGAAATTTGGTATATAGGTAGCTTTTTGCTTAGATTAACGGGAAGACTATACTTCTCTCCGGGAACTGTTCAAAGGTGGTTTTTTGCTTAAGTTTAAAAGAAGACTACACTTCTCTCCGGGAAGTGGACTTTGGACTGAGCTATTCAACCAGAACTTATTTATGGATATAACTGCTTGAAATTTAGTACATATGTAGGTGGCTTTTTGCTTTGATTAACGGGAAGACTAGACTTCTCTCCGGGAACTGTACATAGGTGGTTATTTGCTTAGATTAAAATGAAGACCACACTTTCTACGGGGAATGGACCGAAAACTGGCCTATTCAAACAAAACTTATTTTTGGATCGAATTGCTTGAAATTTGGTACATATGTGGCATTTTGCTAAAATAACAGTTAGATTACACTTCTCTCCGGGAACTGTGCGAAGGTGGTTTTTTGGTTAAGTTAAAAAGAAGTCTATACTTCTCTCCGGGAAGTGGGCTTTGGACTGGCCTACTCAAACAAAACTTATTTATGGATCAAATTGCTTGAAATTTGGTACATATGTGGCTTTTTCTGAAATAACAGAAAAACTGCACTTTTCTCCTGTAAGTGGACGGAGAACAGATAATTCAAACAAAACTTTTTTATGGATCGAATCGCTTGAAATTTGGTACAGAGGTGGCTTTTTGCTTAGATTAAAAAGAAGACTACACCTTCTACGGAAAATGAACCAAAACTTATTTGTGGATCGAATTACTTGAAACTCGGTACATAGGTGGCCTTTTGCTTAGATTATTGGGAAGACTAGACTTCTCTCCGCCAACTGTACATAGGTGATTTTTTGCTTAGATTTTCTCCGGGAGGGGACTTTGGACTGACCTATGCAGACAAAACTTATTTATGGATCGAATTGCTTGAAATTTGGTACATATGTGGCTTTTTGCTTAGATTAAAGGGAAGACTACACTTCTCTTCGGGAACTGTGCAAAGGTGGTTTTTTGCTTAAGTTAAAAGGAAGACTACACTTCTTTCCGGGAAGTGGACTTTGGACTGACCTATTCAACCAAAACGTATTTATGGATATAATTGCTTCAAATTCGCTACATAGGGAACTGTACATAGCTGAATTTTTGCTTAGATTCTCTCCGGGAAGTGGACTTTGGACTGACCTATTCAGACAAAACTTATTTATGGATCGAATTGCTTGAAATTTGGTATATAGGTAGCTTTTTGCTTAGATTAACGGGAAGACTATACTTCTCTCCGGGAACTGTTCAAAGGTGGTTTTTTGCTTAAGTTTAAAAGAAGACTACACTTCTCTCCGGGAAGTGGACTTTGGACTGAGCTATTCAACCAGAACTTATTTATGGATATAACTGCTTGAAATTTAGTACATATGTAGGTGGCTTTTTGCTTAGATTAACGGGAAGACTAGACTTCTCTCCGGGAACTGTACATAGGTGGTTATTTGCTTAGATTAAAATGAAGCGGTGGCCGCGGTAGCCGAGTGGTTAGCATTGCGTCCTGCCATTCGGAACACTCGGGTTCATATCCCGGTGCCACCAACATCCAAAAAGTTATGGAAAATTAATTTAAATAAAAAATTAAATTAAATTTTCTAATTGCGGTCGCCCCTCGGCAGGGAATGTCCATCCCTCCGAGTGTATTTCGGACATGAAATAAAGCTCCTCGTAAAAAAACCGTCAGCCGTTCGGAGGCGGCTTAGTATAAACTGTAGGTCCCTCCATTTGATAGATTAAAGGGAAGACTACACTTCTCTTCGGGAACTGTGCAAAGGTGGTTTTTTGCTTAAGTTAAAAGGAAGACTACACTTCTTTCCGGGAAGTGGACTCTGGACTGACCTATTCAACCAAAACGTATTTATGGATATAATTGCTTGAAATTCGCTACATAGGGAACTGTACATAGGTGAATTTTTGCTTAGATTCTCTCTGGGAAGTGGACTTTGGACTGACCTATTCAGACAAAACTTATTTATGGATCGAATTGCTTGAAATTTGGTATATAGGTAGCTTTTTGCTTTGATTAACGGGAAGACTATACTTCTCTCCGGGAACTGTTCAAAGGTGGTTTTTTGCTTAAGTTTAAAAAAAGACTACACTTCTCTCCGGGAAGTGAACTTTGGACTGAGCTATTCAACCAGAACTTATTTATGGATATAACTGCTTGAAATTTAGTACATATGTAGGTGGCTTTTTGCTTAGATTAACGGGAAGACTAAACTTCTCTCCGGTAACTATACATAGGTGGTTATTTGCTTAGATTAAAATGAAGACCACACTTTCTACGGGGAATGGACCGAAAACTGGCCTATTCAAACAAAACTTATTTTTGGAACGAATTGCTTGAAATTTGGTACATATGTGGCATTTTGCTAAAATAACAGTTAGATTACACTTCTCTCCGGGAACTGTGCGAAGGTGGTTTTTTGGTTAAGTTAAAAAGAAGGCTATACTTCTCTCCGGGAAGTGGGCTTTGGACTGGCCTACTCAAACAAAACTTATTTATGGATCAAATTGCTTGAAATTTGGTACATATGTGGCTTTTTCTGAAATAACGGAAAAACTGCACTTTTCTCCTGTAAGTGGACGGAGGACAGATAATTCAAACAAAACTTTTTTATGGATCGAATCGCTTGAAATTTGGTACATAGGTGGCTTTTTGCTTAGATTAAAAAGAAGACTACACCTTCTACGGAAAATGAACCAAAACTTATTTGTGGATCGAATTACTTGAAACTCGGTACATAGGTGGCCTTTTGCTTAGATTATTGGGAAGACTAGACTTCTCTCCGCCAACTGTACATAGGTGATTTTTTGCTTAGATTTTCTCCGGGAGGGGACTTTGGACTGACCTATGCAGACAAAACTTATTTATGGATCGAATTGCTTGAAATTTGGTACATATGTGGCTTTTTGCTTAGATTAAAGGGAAGACTACACTTCTCTTCGGGAACTGTGCAAAGGTGGTTTTTTGCTTAAGTTAAAAGGAAGACTACACTTCTTTCCGGGAAGTGGGCTTTGGACTGACCTATTCAACCAAAACGTATTTATGGATATAATTGCTTGAAATTCGCTACATAGGGAACTGTACATAGGTGAATTTTTGCTTAGATTCTCTCCGGGAAGTGGACTTTGGACTGACCTATTCAGACAAAACTTATTTATGGATCGAATTGCTTGAAATTTGGTATATAGGTAGCTTTTTGCTTAGATTAACGGGAAGACTATACTTCTCTCCGGGAACTGTTCAAAGGTGGTTTTTTGCTTAAGATTAAAAGAAGACTACACTTCTCTCCGGGAAGTGGACTTTGGACTGAGCTATTCAACCAGAACTTATTTATGGATATAACTGCTTGAAATTTAGTACATATGTAGGTGGCTTTTTGCTTAGATTAACGGGAAGACTAGATTTCTCTCCGGGAACTGTACATAGGTGGTTATTTGCTTAGATTAAAATGAAGACCACACTTTCTACGGGGAATGGACCGAAAACTGGCCTATTCAAACAAAACTTATTTTTGGATCGAATTGCTTGAAATTTGGTACATATGTGGCATTTTGCTAAAATAACAGTTAGATTACACTTCTCTACGGGAACTGTGCGAAGGTGGTTTTTTGGTTAAGTTAAAAAGAAGGCTATACTTCTCTCCGGGAAGTGGACTCTGGACTGACCTATTCAACCAAAACGTATTTATGGATCAAATTGTTTGAAATTTGGTACATATGTGGCTTTTTCTGAAATAACAGAAAAACTGCACTTTTCTCCTGTAAGTGGACGGAGGACAGATAATTCAAACAAAACTTTTTTATGGATCGAATCGCTTGAAATTTGGTACATAGGTGGCTTTTTGCTTAGATTAAAAAGAAGACTACACCTTCTACGGGAAATGAACCGAAAACTCGCCTATTCAAACAAACCTTATTTGTGGATCGATTTACTTGAAACTCGGTACATAGGTGGCCTTTTGCTTAGATTAACGGGAAGACTATACTTCTCTCGGGGAACTGTGCAAAGGTGGCTTTTTGCTTAGATTAAAATGAAGACCACACTTTCTACGGGGAATGGACCGAAAACTGGCCTATTCAAACAAAACTTTTTTATGGATCGAATCGCTTGAAATTTGGTACATAGGTGGCTTTTTGCTTAGATTAAAAAGAAGACTACACCTTCTACGGAAAATGAACCAAAACTTATTTGTGGATCGAATTACTTGAAACTCGGTACATAGGTGGTCTTTTGCTTAGTTTATTGGGAAGACTAGACTTCTCTCCGCCAACTGTACATAGGTGATTTTTTGCTTAGATTTTCTCCGGGAGGGGACTTTGGACTGACCTATGCAGACAAAACTTATTTATGGATCGAATTGCGTGAAATTTGGTACATATGTGGCTTTTTGCTTAGATTAAAGGGAAGACTACACTTCTCTTCGGGAACTGTGCAAAGGTGGTTTTTTGCTTAAGTTAAAAGGAAGACTTCACTTCTTTCCGGGAAGTGGACTCTGGACTGACCTATTCAACCAAAACGTATTTATGGATATAATTGCTTGAAATTCGCTACATAGGGAACTATACATAGGTGAATTTTTGCTTAGATTCTCTCTGGGAAGTGGACTTTGGACTGACCTATTCAGACAAAACTTATTTATGGATCGAAATGCTTGAAATTTGGTATATAGGTAGCTTTTTGCTTAGATTAACGGGAAGACTATACTTCTCTCCGGGAACTGTTCAAAGGTGGTTTTTTGCTTAAGTTTAAAAAAAGACTACACTTCTCTCCGGGAAGTGGACTTTGGACTGAGCTATTCAACCAGAACTTATTTATGGATATAACTGCTTGAAATTTAGTACATATGTAGGTGGCTTTTTGCTTAGATTAACGGGAATGCTAGACTTCTCTCCGGGAACTGTACATAGGTGGTTATTTGCTTAGATTAAAATGAAGACCACACTTTCTACGGGGAATGAACAGAAAACTGGCCTATTCAAACAAAACTTATTTTTGGATCGAATTGCTTGAAATTGGGTACATATGTGGCATTTTGCTAAAATAACAGTTAGATTACACTTCTCTCCGGGAACTGTGCGAAGGTGGTTTTTTGGTTAAGTTAAAAAGAAGGCTATACTTCTCTCCGGGAAGTGGGCTTTGGACTGGCCTATTCAAACAAAACTTATTTATGGATCAAATTGCTTGAAATTTGGTACGTATGTGGCTTTTTGCTGAAATAACAGAAAGACTGCACACTTCTCCTGTAAGTGGACGGAGGACAGATAATTCAAACAAAACTTTTTTATGGATCGAATCGCTTGAAATTTGGTACATAGGTGGCTTTTTGCTTAGATTAAAAAGAAGACTACACCTTCTGCGGGAAATGAACCAAAACTTGTTTATGGATCGAATTGCTTGAAGTTTGGTACATATGTGGCTTTTTGCTTAGATTAAAGGGAAGACTACACTTCTCTCCTGTAAGTGGACGGAGGACAGATAATTCAAACAAAACTTTTTTATGGATCGAATCGCTTGAAATTTGGTACATAGGTGGCTTTTTGCTTAGATTAAAAAGAAGACTACACCTTCTACGGGAAATGAACCGAAAACTGGCCTATTCAAACAAAACTTATTTGTGGATCGAATTACTTGAAACTCAGTACATATGTAGGTGGCCTTTTGCTTAGATTAACGGGAAGACTAGACTTCTCTCCGCGAACTGTACATAGGTGATTTTTTGCTTAGATTCTCTCCGGGAAGTGGACTTTGGACTGGCCTATTCAAACAAAACTTATTTATGGATCAAATTGCTTGAAATTTGGTACATATGTGGCTTTTTGCTGAAATAACAGAAAGACTGCACTTTTCTTCTGTAAGTGGACGGAGGACAGATAATTCAAACAAAACTTTTTTATGGATCGAATCGCTTGAAATTTGATACATAGGTGGCTTTTTGCTTAGATTAAAAAGAAGACTTCTACGGGAAATGAACCGAAAACTGGCCTATTCAAACAAAACTTATTTGTGGATCGAATTACTTGAAACTCGGTACATAGGTGGCCTTTTGCTTAGATTATTGGGAAGACTAGACTTCTCTTCGCCAACTGTACATAGGTGATTTTGGCTTAGATTCTCTCCGGAAAGTGGACTTTGGACTGACCTATTCAGACAAAATGTATTTATGGATCGAATTGCTTGAAATTTGGTATATAGCTAGCTTTTTGCTTAGATTAACGGGAAGACTATACTTCTCTCCGGGAACTGTGCAAAAGTGGTTTTTTGCTTAAGTTAAAAAGAAGACTACACTTCTCTCCGGGAAGTGGACTTTGGACTGAGCTATTCGACCAGAACTTATTTATGGATATAACTGCTTGAAATTTGGTACATATGTAAGTGGCTTTTTGCTTAGATTAACGGGAAGACTTTACTTCTCTCCGGTTACTGTGCAAAGGTGGTTTTTTGCTTAAGTTAAAAATAAGACTACACTTCTCTCCGGGGAATGGACCGAAAACTGGCCTATTCAAACAAAACTTATTTGTGGATAGAATTGCTTGAAATTTGGTACATATGTGGCTTTTTGCTAAAATAACAGATAGATTACACTTCTCTGCGAACTGTACGAAAGTGGTTTTTTGGTTAAGTTAAAAAGAAAACTACACTTCTCTCGGGGAAGTGGCTTTTGAACTGGCCTACTGAAACAAAACTTATTTATGGATCAAATTGCTTGAAATTTGGTGCATATGTGGCTTTCTGCTGAAACAACAGAAAGACTGCACACTTCTCCTGTAAGTGGACGGAGGACAGATAATTAAAACAAAACTTTTTTATGGATCGAATCGCTTCAATCGATTAAAAAGAAGACTACACCTTCTACAGGAAATTAAGCGAAAACTGGCCTATTCAAACAAAACTTATTTGAGGATCGAATTACTTGAAACTCGGTACATAGGTGGCCTTTTGCTTAGATTAACGGGAAGACTAGACTTCTCTCCGCGAACTGTACATAGGTGAATTTTTGCTTAGATTCTCTCCGGGAGGGGACTTTGGACTGACCTATTCAGACAAAACTTATTTATGGATCGAATTGTTTGAAATTTGGTACATATGTGGCTTTTTGTTTAGATTAAAGGGAAGACTACACTTCTCTCCGGGAACTGTGCAAAGGTGGTTTTTTGCTTAAGTTAAAAGGAAGACTACACTTCTTTCCGGGAAGTGGACTTTGGACTGACCTATTCAACCAAAACGTATTTATGGATACAATTGCTTGAAATTCGGTACATAGGGAACTGTACATAGGTGAATTTTTGCTTAGATTCTCTCCGGGAAGTGGACTGTGGACTGACCTATTCAGACAAAACTTATTTATGGATCGAATTGCTTGAAATTTGGTACATATGTGGCTTTTTGCTTAGATTAAAGGGAAGACTACACTTCTCTTCGGGAACTGTGCAAAGGTGGTTTTTTGCTTAAGTTAAAAGGAAGACTACACTTCTTTCCGGGAAGTGGACTTTGGACTGACCTATTCAACCAAAACGTATTTATGGATATAATTGCTTGAAATTCGCTACATAGGGAACTGTACTTAGGTGACTTTTTGCTTAGATTCTCTCCGGGAAGTGGACTTTGGACTGACCTATTCAGACAAAACTTATTTATGGACTGAATTGCTTGAAATTTGGTATATAGGTAGCTTTTTGCTTAGATTAACGGGAAGACTATACTTCTCTCCGGGAACTGTGCAAAGGAGGTTTTTTGCTTAAGTTAAAACGAAGACTACGCTTCTCTCCGGGAGATGGACTTTGGACTGAGCTATTCAACCAGAACTTATTTATGGATATAACTGCTTGAAATTTGGTACATATGTAGGTGGCTTTTTGCTGAAATAACAGAAAGACTGCACTTTTCTTCTGTAGGTGGCTGGAGGACAGATAATTCAAACAAAACTTTTTTATGGATCGAATCGCTTGAAATTTGGTACATAGGTGGCTTTTTGTTTAGATTAAAAAGAAGACTACACCTTCTACGGGAAATGAACCGAAAACTGGCCTATTCAAACAAAACTTATTTGTGGATCGAATTACTTGAAACTCGGTAGATAGGTGGCCTTTTGCTTAGATTAACGGGAAGACTAGACTTCTCTCCGCGAACTGTACATAGGCGATTTTTTGCTTAGATTCTCTCCGGGAAGTGGGCTTTGGACTGGCCTATTCAAACAAAACTTATTTATGGATCAAATTGCTTGAAATTTGGTACATATGTGGCTTTTTGCTGAAATAACAGAAAGACTGCACTTTTCTCCTGTAAGTGGACGGAGGACAGATAATTCAAACAAAACTTTTTTATGGATCGAATCGCTTGAAATTTGGTACATAGGTGGCTTTTTGCTTGGATTAAAAAGAAGACTACACCTTCTACGGGAAATGAACCAAAACTTATTTGTATATCGAATTACTTGAAACTCGGTACATAGGTGGCCTTTTGCTTAGATTATTGGGAAGACTAGACTTCTCTCCACCAACTGTACATAGGTGATTTTTTGCTTAGATTCTCTCCGGGAGGGGACTTTGGGCTGACCTATGCAGACAAAACTTATTTATGGATCGAATTGCTTGAAATTTGGTACATATGTGGCTTTTTGCTTAGATTAAAGGGAAGACTACACTTCTCTTCGGGAACTGTGCAAAGGTGGTTTTTTGCTTAAGTTAAAAGGAAGACTACACTTCTTTCCGGGAAGTGGACTTTGGACTGACCTATTCAACCAAAACGTATTTATGGATATAATTGCTTCAAATTCGCTACATAGGGAACTGTACATAGGTGAATTTTTGCTTAGATTCTCTCCGGGAAGTGGACTTTGGACTGACCTATTCAGACAAAACTTATTTATGGATCGAAATGCTTGAAATTTGGTATATAGGTAGCTTTTTGCTTAGATTAACGGGAAGACTATACTTCTCTCCGGGAACTGTTCAAAGGTGGTTTTTTGCTTAAGTTTAAAAGAAGACTACACTTCTCTCCGGGAAGTGGACTTTGGACTGAGCTATTCAACCAGAACTTATTTATGGATATAACTGCTTGAAATTTAGTACATATGTAGGTGCCTTTTTGCTTAGATTAACGGGAAGACTAGACTTCTCTCCGGGAACTGTACATAGGTGGTTATTTGCTTAGATTAAAATGAAGACCACACTTTCTACGGGGAATGGACCGAAAACTGGCCTATTCAAACAAAACTTATTTTTGGATCGAATTGCTTGAAATTTGGTACATATGTGGCATTTTGCTAAAATAACAGTTAGATTACACTTCTCTCCGGGAACTGTGCGAAGGTGGTTTTTTGGTTAAGTTAAAAAGAAGGCTATACTTGTCTCCGGGAAGTGGGCTGTGGACTGGCCTTCTCAAACAAAACTTATTTATGGATCAAATTGCTTGAAATTTGGTACATATGTGGCTTTTTCTGAAATAACAGAAAAACTGCACTTTTCTCCTGTAAGTGGACGGAGGACAGATAATTCAAACAAAACTTTTTTATGGAGCGAATCGCTTGAAATTTGGTACATAGGTGGCTTTTTGAAGGACCAGGAAAGTATCAATTTAGCATTGATACTTATG
Organism: Ceratitis rosa; assembly: GCA_037013455.1. Taxonomy (NCBI): domain Eukaryota; kingdom Metazoa; phylum Arthropoda; class Insecta; order Diptera; family Tephritidae; genus Ceratitis; species Ceratitis rosa. The sequence continues at coordinate 814,559 of JAWMAG010000129.1, forward strand.
AAAAAACAAAAGCAAAAATTGATGAACAACTAAAATTAATTAGTGCAGTTAATCAACCAATGTCTAGTTCTCAAATAGAACCCAGACCCAAAATAGTTGAACAACCGGAAGTATATCTCCAACTTCCGCCCTGTGACACTGAAACATTTTATGGTGGATACGATGAGTGGCCGTCTTTCCGAGATATGTTCACTGCCGTATATATAAACCACCCCCTGCTCTCTCCAGCCCAAAAGTTATACCATCTCCGGTATAAGACAAGAGGCCAAGCAGGAGATATAGTTAAACGATTCGCTTTAACTAACGACAATTTCCAATTGGCTTGGGATGCTCTCCACACCCGATATGAAAACAAGCGCCAATTAGTCGACAATCAGGTCACAAAATTATTGAACTTACCCAAAGTTCGAAGAGAAACCAGTGAAGAGTTAATTGATTTGTATTCCACAATCACAAATTCTTTATCAGTGCTCGAAACTCTCGGCACACCCACTGATAGTTGGGACCCAATTCTGGTGAATATATGCTCATCCGCATTACCAGAAAATTCTCTAATGCTATGGGAGCAATCTCTCGCATCCCGAAAGCAATGCCCAACATGGCAACAAATGAAAGAATTTCTATACAGGCAATTCGAAATTAAAGAATGCGTTGAACACAAGCTCGCGAAATCCCCTACTTCGCATAATATAACTAAGCCTATTCTTTCTCCACAGAATAGCCACCAATCGTGCAAATTGTGCAAAAAGAATCATACGTTAAAGCATTGCAAGCAATTTAAAAAATTGCCGATACCCCAACGGTATAAATTTATAAAAATTAACAATATTTGTACAAATTGTTTTGCGTTGCACCATACCCTTAAACGGTGTACATCGCAACACACATGCTTGACTTGCCAAAAAAGGCATAATACTCTTTTGCACTTAAGCCCAACTCATGGGTTTGACCGAATAAATAAAAGAAATGTGCCCTTGACCTCCCCGCGTCAAAATAAACACAAACAGGCACACTTGACCACCCTGAGTCAAGACACACAGAGAAATGCGATTTTGACCTCTCCGAGTCGAAATACACAGAAAACTGTGATGATCACCCCAGATCATAACTCAAAATCGGTCAAACGAAAAAAAATACAAGACGTTGAGAGTGTATTACCTTATCATATTCTATTGAAAAACTATTATTCGAAAGTGAAAGAAAACATATAAGTACTTATAATCAAAAATATAAATCAAAATTAATACACACATATATAAACAAACGAAAAGCAAAATTACAACAAAGGCAACTAGGAACAGGACTTGCAGCAAGAGATTGTCACCACAACAACAACTACAACAACAGCACCAAAACAGCCCTACTCCAACGCTCAGATGCAGGATTTGGGAAACATCGGCCCCAAGTTTAGATGTAAGAGAGCTTCACCGGTGGAAACTAATCAAGGGGCGTAAGACTTGTTTACACAATTAACTAGTATAAAGAACTTTCCCCCAAAAAGTTCATACATTCCTGTGTCCATCCGCTTATATGTGAAAATATATGTACATATATACATTCTACTTTTGCCTTCTGAACAAAAGTTAAAACCTTCGCTACATCTGCTTTTTTCAATAGCAATAATTTTTGTAACCCAATTTTGAAGGTTGTTGACCTCAACTACTAAGTTGAGTATTAGCAAATTATACATACCTACATACATATGCCAGAGAATTAAAACAGTAACACTTTCTCAATAGTGTTTCCAAGAAAAAATAGGCACTCTCCTGTGTCATTTCTCAACAAAAACAATTGTTCAAAAAATAGTTCATCCATTCCCGCGATCACTTCATTAAAATAAATACATACTTACAAAGACCAAATTTCGGCAATAATCTTTCTCTTCTGGCATTTAAAGAGTAGCATAAACGCACAAATTCCCTCTTGTGCTCTGTTTTTCTATTTTCTTTTGTGCTTTCTCAAGCACAGCTTAAGCATTACAGCGAACACACAAGCGCACATATACTGCAGCCGTTGAGTGCATATTGATCTAACTCGCTCTCATTTCAATTGAAGCATAACATTGCAAGCATACGCACAATCATACATACATACAAACTGCATTCCAACCCAGCAGCAACACTTCTGGGCCCCTTTATATACAAGTAGTTCTCGACTACACCCAATTTCATGTAACACTAGTTCCCTGAGGCTAAGTGCTAACTTGTTTAAAAACAAGAAATTTTAAGTAAAAGTATTAAAATAAATTTAAATTACATATTTCAAAATGCCGAGAGATCAAAGTCCACGGCTAAGTATCTCATCCAAGATACCACCAAAGAAATCTCCAATGCATCTTAAGACACACCCCGCCACTAATGCTGCTTCTCCTCATGTAGCAGCTAAAAGCAAACCAAACTACCCGTGTGCGCAAATATTTGATGCAAGAAATGATGGCTTAATAAGATATTGTGCCAGATTTACCTCTTCCCCCATAGAGGAATTTTCAGAAAATATCCTGAAAATTAAAAATAATTCTCTTGACGATTGGTATAAACAAGTTCAAGACGCATACGATGTCTTATTCCAAAAAGACAAAGAAGACCTCCCCGCGAATATTCTCGCGCTGGCGGAAGGAAAGTATCAATTTAGCATTGATACTTATGAAAAAACAAAAGCAAAAATTGCTGAACAACTAAAATTAATTAGTGCAGTTAATCAACCAATGTCTAGTTCTCAAATAGAACCCAGACCCAAAATAGTTGAACAACCGGAAGTATATCTCCAACTTCCGCCCTGTGACACTGAAACATTTTATGGTGGATACGATGAGTGGCCGTCTTTCCGAGATATGTTCACTGCCGTATATATAAACCACCCCCTGCTCTCTCCAGCCCAAAAGTTATACCATCTCCGGTATAAGACAAGAGGCCAAGCAGGAGATATAGTTAAACGATTCGCTTTAACTAACGACAATTTCCAATTGGCTTGGGATGCTCTCCACACCCGATATGAAAACAAGCGCCAATTAGTCGACAATCAGGTCACAAAATTATTGAACTTACCCAAAGTTCGAAGAGAAACCAGTGAAGAGTTAATTGATTTGTATTCCACAATCACAAATTCTTTATCAGTGCTCGAAACTCTCGGCACACCCACTGATAGTTGGGACCCAATTCTGGTGAATATATGCTCATCCGCATTACCAGAAAATTCTCTAATGCTATGGGAGCAATCTCTCGCATCCCGAAAGCAATGCCCAACATGGCAACAAATGAAAGAATTCCCATACAGGCAATTCGAAATTAAAGAATGCGTTGAACACAAGCTCGCGAAATCCCCTACTTCGCATAATATAACTAAGCCTATTCTTTCTCCACAGAATAGCCACCAATCGTGCAAATTGTGCAAAAAGAATCATACGTTACAGCATTGCAAGCAATTTAAAAAATTGCCGATACCCCAACGGTATAAATTTATAAAAATTAACAATATTTGTACAAATTGTTTTGCGTTGCACCATACCCTTAAACGGTGTACATCGCAACACACATGCTTGACTTGCCAAAAAAGGCATAATACTCTTTTGCACTTAAGCCCAACTCATGGGTTTGACCGAATAAATAAAAGAAATGTGCCCTTGACCTCCCCGCGTCAAAATAAACACAAACAGGCACACTTGACCACCCTGAGTCAAGACACACAGAGAAATGCGATTTTGACCTCTCCGAGTCGAAATACACAGAAAACTGTGATGATCACCCCAGATCATAACTCAAAATCGGTCAAAAGAAAAAATATGCAATCGTGCTGCTCTACTCAAGAGCAGATATACTCATTGCACACCCTGATTTCTCCAAAATCAGGCTTTTGCCAAAGACGCCAAACAAATATGTTCCACAATCCCCGTAGAACAGTCTCAAGGCGGCAGCATGACACTCAGTCATGTCTGAATCACAAAAATAATTACCATTCTAAAATTAAAAGAAGACACTTTCGACTGCAGAAAACTTCCAATTCTATCTTTGCAGGAAAAGGACAGCCCTCCAATGGATGCCATATACGTAAAACCCAACTCCTAAGTGGAAAATACCACAGTGGCATCGATCCCGGAAAAGGACATCAAAATAATTGCACACATATTCGTGCATCGCAATCTCGGGAAACCGCCTGTCAAGCAACGTGCCAAAATCACCGATTAAATCGAATATCCCTACCGGCTGATACCCAATGCTGCACATTCGCGCAGGGGCCCCAGGATGTTTAAGCGTGTGCTTAACCATTAGCACATCCATACTTTTTGTGCGCACCCTAATGCGCTTTTGGCCTATATAAGCCGTGCTTGTCAAAGAAACAAGCGAGATTTCATATCAACATATCGGCAAGCGCGCACGGGGCGACAAACTTAAAATTAAATTAAATTAAATTAAATTAAATATATGTATATGTACATACACATATATACAAAGAAACATTTATATAGAAGAAAACCTTTGTTATGCACAAACGCAAAATATAATTAATATAAACCTTTATCAAACAATTATACAAAAAGTGACTTTTGTAAATATTAAAAACATTTAGCAAATTAAAATAAACATTGTAAACAATAAAACGAAACGCGAGTGGTTTTATTCCGAAGAAACTCGTAGAAGGTACCTCGCGTGAACACTTAGATTAAAAAGAAGACTACACCTTCTACGGAAAATGAACCAAAACTTATTTGTGGATCGAATTACTTGAAACTCGGTACATAGGTGGCCTTTTGCTTAGATTATTGGGAAGACTAGACTTCTCTCCGCCAACTGTACATAGGTGATTTTTTGCTTAGATTCTCTCCGGGAGGGGACTTTGGACTGACCTATGCAGACAAAACTTATTTATGGATCGAATTGCTTGAAATTTGGTACAAATGTGGCTTTTTGCTTAGATTAAAGGGAAGACTACACTTCTCTTCGGGAACTGTGCAAAGGTGGTTTTTTGCTTAAGTTAAAAGGAAGACTACACTTCTTTCCGGGAAGTGGACTTTGGACTGACCTATTCAACCAAAACGTATTTATGGATATAATTTCTTGAAATTCGCTACATAGGGAACTGTACATAGGTGAATTTTTGCTTAGATTCTCTCCGGGAAGTGGACTTTGGACTGACCTATTCAGACAAAACTTATTTATGGATCGAATTGCTTGAAATTTGGTATATAGGTAGCTTTTTGCTTAGATTGACGGGAAGACTAGACTTCTCTCCGGGAACTGTGCAAAGGTGGTTTTTTGCTTAAGTTTAAAAGAAGACTACAGTTCTCTCCGGGAAGTGGACTTTGGACTGAGCTATTCAACCAGAACTTATTTATGGATATAACTGCTTGAAATTTAGTACATATGTAGGTGGCTTTTTGCTTAGATTAACGGGAAGACTAGACTTCTCTCCGGGAACTGTACAAAGGTGGTTATTTGCTTAGATTAAAATGAAGACCACACTTTCTACGGGGAATGGACCGAAAACTGGCCTATTCAAACAAAACTTATTTTTGGATCGAATTGCTTGAAATTTGGTACATATGTGGCATTTTGCTAAAATAACAGTTAGATTACACTTCTCTCCGGGAACTGTGCGAAGGTGGTTTTTTGGTTAAGTTAAAAAGAAGGCTATACTTCTCTCCGGGAAGTGGGCTTTGGACGGGCCTACTCAAACAAAACTTATTTGTGGATCAAATTGCTTGAAATTTGGTGCATATGTGGCTTTTTGCTGAAACAACAGAAAGACTGCACATTTCTCCTGTAAGTGGACGGAGGACAGATAATTCAAACAAAACTTTTTTATGGATCGAATCGCTTCAATCGATTAAAAAGAAGACTACACCTTCTACAGGAAATTAAGCGAAAACTGGCCTATTCAAACAAAACTTATTTGTGGATCGAATTACTTGAAACTCGGTACATAGGTGGCCTTTTGCTTAGATTAACGGGAAGACTAGATTTCTCTCCGCGAACTGTACATAGGTGATTTTTTGCTTAGATTCTCTCCGGGAGGGGACTTTGGACTGACCTATTCAGACAAAACTTATTTATGGATCGAATTGTTTGAAATTTGGTACATATGTGGCTTTTTGTTTAGATTAAAGGGAAGACCACACTTCTCTCCGGGAACTGTGCAAAGGTGGTTTTTTGCTTAAGTTAAAACGAAGACTACACTTCTCTCCGGGAGATGGACTTTGGACTGAGCTATTCAACCAGAACTTATTTATGGATCGACTTGCTTGAAATTTGGTATATAGGTGGCTTTTTGCTTAGATTAACGGGAAGACTATACTTCTCTCCGGGAACTGTACATAGGTGGTTATTTGCTTAGATTAAAATGAAGACCACACTTTCTACGGGGAATGGACCGAAAACTGGCCTATTCAAACAGAATTTATTTGTGGATAGAACTGCTTGAAATTTGGTACATATGTGGCTTTTTGCTAAAATAACAGTTAGATTACACTTCTCTCCGGGAACTGTACGAAGGTGGTTTTTTGGTTAAGTTAAAAAGGAGACTACACTTCTCTCCGGGAGGTGGGTTTTGAACTGGCCTATTCAAACAAAACTTATTTATGGATCGAATCGCTTGAAATTTGGTACATAGGTGGCTTTTTGCTTAGATTAAAAAGAAGACTACACCTTCTACGGGAAATGAACCGAAAACTGGCCTATTCAAACAAAACTTATTTGTGGATCGAATTACTTGAAACTCGGTACATAGGTGGCCTTTTGCTTAGATTAACGGGAGGACTAGACTTCTCTTCGCGAACTGTACATAGGTGATTTTTTGCTTAGATTCTCTCCGGGAAGTGGGCTTTGGACTGGCCTATTCAAACAAAACTTATTTATGGATCAAATTGATTGAAATTTGGTACGTATGTGGCTTTTTGCTGAAATAACAGAAAGACTGCACATTTCTCCTGTAAGTGGACGGAGGACAGATAATTCAAACAAAACTTTTTTATGGATCGAATCGCTTGAAATTTGGTACATAGGTGGCTTTTTGCTTAGATTAAAAAGAAGACTACACCTTCTGCGGGAAATGAACCAAAACTTATTTATGGATCGAATTGCTTGAAGTTTGGTACATATGTGGCTTTTTGCTTAGATTAAAGGGAAGACTACACTTCTCTCCTGTAAGTGGACGGAGGACAGATAATTCAAACAAAACCTTTTTATGGATCGAATCGCTTGAAATTTGGTACATAGGTGGCTTTTTGCTTAGATTAAAAAGAAGACTACACCTTCTACGGGAAATGAACCGAAAACTGGCCTATTCAAACAAAACTTATTTGTGGATCGAATTACTTGAAACTCAGTACATAGGTGGCCTTTTGCTTAGATTAACGGGAAGACTAGACTTCTCTCCGCGAACTGTACATAGGTGATTTTTTGCTTAGATTCTCTCCGGGAAGTGGACTTTGGACTGGCCTATTCAAACAAAACTTATTTATGGATCAAATTGCTTGAAATTTGGTACATATGTGGCTTTTTGCTGAAATAACAGAAAGACTGCACTTTTCTTCTGTAAGTGGACGGAGGACAGATAATTCAAACAAAACTTTTTTATGGATCGAATCGCTTGAAATTTGGTACATAGGTGGATTTTTGCTTAGATTAAAAAGAAGACTACACCTTCTACGGGAAATGAACCGAAAACTGGCCTATTCAAACAAAACTTATTTGTGGATCGAATTACTTGAAACTCGGTACATAGGTGGCCTTTTGCTTAGATTATGGGGAAGACTAGACTTCTCTTCGCCAACTGTACATAGGTGATTTTGGCTTAGATTCTCTCCGGGAAGTGGACTTTGGACTGACCTATTCAGACAAAATTTATTTATGGATCGAATTGCTTGAAATTTGGTATATAGGTAGCTTTTTGCTTAGATTAACGGGAAGACTATACTTCTCTCCGGGAACTGTGCAAAAGTGGTTTTTTGCTTAAGTTAAAAAGAAGACTACACTTCTCTCCGGGAAGTGGACTTTGGACTGAGCTATTCAACCAGAACTTATTTATGGATATAACTGCTTGAAATTTAGTACATATGTAAGTGGCTTTTTGCTTAGATTAACGGGAAGACTAGACTTCTCTCCGGGAACTGTACATAGGTGGTTATTTGCTTAGATTAAAATGAAGGCCACACTTTCTACGGGGAATGGACCGAAAACTGGCCTATTCAAACAAAACTTATTTGTGGATAGAATTGCTTGAAATTTGGTACATATGTGGCTTTTTGCTAAAATAACAGATAGATTACACTTCTCTGCGAACTGTACGAAAGTGGTTTTTTGGTTAAGTTAAAAAGAAAACTACACTTCTCTCCTGGAAGTGGACTTTGGACTGGCCTACTCAAACAAAACTTATTTATGGATCAAATTGCTTGAAATTTGGTGCATATGTGGCTTTCTGCTGAAACAACAGAAAGACTGCACACTTCTCCTGTAAGTGGACGGAGGACAGATAATTCAAACAAAACTTTTTTATGGATCGAATCGCTTCAATCGGTTAAAAAGAAGACTACACCTTCTACAGGAAATTAAGCGAAAACTGGCCTATTCAAACAAAACTTATTTGAGGATCGAATTACTTGAAACTCGGTACATAGGTGGCCTTTTGCTTGGATTAACGGGAAGACTAGACTTCTCTCCGCGAACTGTACATAGGTGAATTTTTGCTTAGATTCTCTCCGGGAGGGGACTTTGGACTGACCTATTCAGACAAAACTTATTTATGGATCGAATTGTTTGAAATTTGGTACATATGTGGCTTTTTGTTTAGATTAAAGGGAAGACTACACTTCTCTCCGGGAACTGTGCAAAGGTGGTTTTTTGCTTAAGTTAAAAGGAAGACTACACTTCTTTCCGGGAAGTGGACTTTGGACTGACCTATTCAACCAAAACGTATTTATGGATACAATTGCTTGAAATTCGGTACATAGGGAACTGTACATAGGTGAATTTTTGCTTAGATTCTCTCCGGGAAGTGGACTTTGGACTGACCTATTCAGACAAAACTTATTTATGGATCGAATTGCTTGAAATTTGGTATATAGGTAGCTTTTTTCTTAGATTAACGGGAAGACTATACTTCTCTCCGGGAACTGTGCAAAGGTGGTTTTTTGCTTAAGTTAAAACGAAGACTACACTTCTCTCCGGGAGATGGACTTTGGACTGAGCTATTCAACCAGAACTTATTTATGGATCGACTTGCTTGAAATTTGGTATATAGGTGGCTTTTTGCTTAGATTAACGGGAAGACTATACTTCTCTCCGGGAACTGTACATAGGTGGTTATTTGCTTAGATTAAAATGAAGACCACACTTTCTACGGGGAATGGACCGAAAACTGGCCTATTCAAACAGAATTTATTTGTGGATAGAACTGCTTGAAATTTGGTACATATGTGGCTTTTTGCTAAAATAACAGTTAGATTACACTTCTCTCCGGGAACTGTACGAAGGTGGTTTTTTGGTTAAGTTAAAAAGGAGACTACACTTCTCTCCGGGAGGTGGGTTTTGAACTGGCCTATTCAAACAAAACTTATTTATGGATCGAATCGCTTGAAATTTGGTACATAGGTGGCTTTTTGCTTAGATTAAAAAGAAGACTACACCTTCTACGGGAAATGAACCGAAAACTGGCCTATTCAAACAAAACTTATTTGTGGATCGAATTACTTGAAACTCGGTACATAGGTGGCCTTTTGCTTAGATTAACGGGAGGACTAGACTTCTCTTCGCGAACTGTACATAGGTGATTTTTTGCTTAGATTCTCTCCGGGAAGTGGGCTTTGGACTGGCCTATTCAAACAAAACTTATTTATGGATCAAATTGCTTGAAATTTGGTACGTATGTGGCTTTTTGCTGAAATAACAGAAAGACTGCACATTTCTCCTGTAAGTGGACGGAGGACAGATAATTCAAACAAAACTTTTTTATGGATCGAATCGCTTGAAATTTGGTACATAGGTGGCTTTTTGCTTAGATTAAAAAGAAGACTACACCTTCTGCGGGAAATGAACCAAAACTTATTTATGGATCGAATTGCTTGAAGTTTGGTACATGTGTGGCTTTTTGCTTAGATTAAAGGGAAGACTACACTTCTCTCCTGTAAGTGGACGGAGGACAGATAATTCAAACAAAACCTTTTTATGGATCGAATCGCTTGAAATTTGGTACATAGGTGGCTTTTTGCTTAGATTAAAAAGAAGACTACACCTTCTACGGGAAATGAACCGAAAACTGGCCTATTCAAACAAAACTTATTTGTGGATCGAATTACTTGAAACTCAGTACATAGGTGGCCTTTTGCTTAGATTAACGGGAAGACTAGACTTCTCTCCGCGAACTGTACATAGGTGATTTTTTGCTTAGATTCTCTCCGGGAAGTGGACTTTGGACTGGCCTATTCAAACAAAACTTATTTATGGATCAAATTGCTTGAAATTTGGTACATATGTGGCTTTTTGCTGAAATAACAGAAAGACTGCACTTTTCTTCTGTAAGTGGACGGAGGACAGATAATTCAAACAAAACTTTTTTATGGATCGAATCGCTTGAAATTTGGTACATAGGTGGATTTTTGCTTAGATTAAAAAGAAGACTACACCTTCTACGGGAAATGAACCGAAAACTGGCCTATTCAAACAAAACTTATTTGTGGATCGAATTACTTGAAACTCGGTACATAGGTGGCCTTTTGCTTAGATTATGGGGAAGACTAGACTTCTCTTCGCCAACTGTACATAGGTGATTTTGGCTTAGATTCTCTCCGGGAAGTGGACTTTGGACTGACCTATTCAGACAAAATTTATTTATGGATCGAATTGCTTGAAATTTGGTATATAGGTAGCTTTTTGCTTAGATTAACGGGAAGACTATACTTCTCTCCGGGAACTGTGCAAAAGTGGTTTTTTGCTTAAGTTAAAAAGAAGACTACACTTCTCTCCGGGAAGTGGACTTTGGACTGAGCTATTCAACCAGAACTTATTTATGGATATAACTGCTTGAAATTTAGTACATATGTAAGTGGCTTTTTGCTTAGATTAACGGGAAGACTAGACTTCTCTCCGGGAACTGTACATAGGTGGTTATTTGCTTAGATTAAAATGAAGGCCACACTTTCTACGGGGAATGGACCGAAAACTGGCCTATTCAAACAAAACTTATTTGTGGATAGAATTGCTTGAAATTTGGTACATATGTGGCTTTTTGCTAAAATAACAGATAGATTACACTTCTCTGCGAACTGTACGAAAGTGGTTTTTTGGTTAAGTTAAAAAGAAAACTACACTTCTCTCCTGGAAGTGGACTTTGGACTGGCCTACTCAAACAAAACTTATTTATGGATCAAATTGCTTGAAATTTGGTGCATATGTGGCTTTCTGCTGAAACAACAGAAAGACTGCACACTTCTCCTGTAAGTGGACGGAGGACAGATAATTCAAACAAAACTTTTTTATGGATCGAATCGCTTCAATCGGTTAAAAAGAAGACTACACCTTCTACAGGAAATTAAGCGAAAACTGGCCTATTCAAACAAAACTTATTTGAGGATCGAATTACTTGAAACTCGGTACATAGGTGGCCTTTTGCTTGGATTAACGGGAAGACTAGACTTCTCTCCGCGAACTGTACATAGGTGAATTTTTGCTTAGATTCTCTCCGGGAGGGGACTTTGGACTGACCTATTCAGACAAAACTTATTTATGGATCGAATTGTTTGAAATTTGGTACATATGTGGCTTTTTGTTTAGATTAAAGGGAAGACTACACTTCTCTCCGGGAACTGTGCAAAGGTGGTTTTTTGCTTAAGTTAAAAGGAAGACTACACTTCTTTCCGGGAAGTGGACTTTGGACTGACCTATTCAACCAAAACGTATTTATGGATACAATTGCTTGAAATTCGGTACATAGGGAACTGTACATAGGTGAATTTTTGCTTAGATTCTCTCCGGGAAGTGGACTTTGGACTGACCTATTCAGACAAAACTTATTTATGGATCGAATTGCTTGAAATTTGGTACATATGTGGCTTTTTGCTTAGATTAAAGGGAAGACTACACTTCTCTCCGGGAACTGTGCAAAGGTGGTTTTTTGCTTAAGTTAAAAAGAAGACTACACTTCTCTCCGGGAAGTGGACTTTGGACTGAGCTATTCAACCAGAACTTATTTGTGGATATAACTGCTTGAAATTTGGTACATATGTAGGTGGCTTTTTGCTTAGATTAACGGGAAGACTAGACTTCTCTCCGGGAACTGTACATAGGTGGTTATTTGCTTAGATTAAAATGAAGACCACACTTTCTACGGGGAAAGGACCGAAAACTGGCCTATTCAAACAAAACCTATTTGTGGATAGAATTGCTTGAAATTTGGTACATATGTGGCTTTTTGCTAAAATAACAGAAAGACTGCACTTTTCTTCTGTAAGTGGACGGAGGACAGATAATTCAAACAAAACTTTTTTATGGATCGAATCGCTTGAAATTGGGTACATAGGTGGATTTTTGCTTAGATTAAAAAGAAGACTACACCTTCTACGGGAAATGAACCGAAAACTGGCCTATTCAAACAAAACTTATTTGTGGATCGAATTACTTGAAACTCGGTACATAGGTGGCCTTTTGCTTAGATTATGGGGAAGACTAGACTTCTCTTCGCCAACTGTACATAGGTGTTTTGGCTTAGATTCTCTCCGGGAAGTGGACTATGGACTGACCTATTCAGACAAAATTTATTTATGGATCGAATTGCTTGAAATTTGGTATATAGGTAGCTTTTTGCTTAGATTAACGGGAAGACTATACTTCTCTCCGGGAACTGCGCAAAAGTGGTTTTTTGCTTAAGTTAAAAAGAAGACTACACTTCTCTCCGGGTAGTGGACTTTGGACTGAGCTATTCAACCAGAACTTATTTATGGATATAACTGCTTGAAATTTGGTACATATGTAAATGGCTTTTTGCTTAGATTAACGGGAAGACTAGACTTCTCTTAGATTAAAATGAAGGCCACACTTTCTACGGGGAATGGACCGAAAACTGGCCTATTCAAACAAAACTTATTTGTGGATAGAATTGCTTGAAATTTGGTACATATGTGGCTTTTTGCTAAAATAACAGATAGATTACACTTCTCTGCGAACTGTACGAAAGTGGTTTTTTGGTTAAGTTAAAAACAAAACTACACTTCTCTCCTGGAAGTGGACTTTGGACTGGCCTACTCAAACAAAACTTATTTATGGATCAAATTGCTTGAAATTTGGTGCATATGTGGCTTTTTGCTTAGATTAACGGGAAGACTAGACTTCTCTCCGGGAACTGTACATAGGTGGTTATTTGCTTAGATTAAAATGAAGGCCACACTTTCTACGGGGAAAGGACCGAAAACTGGCCTATTCAAACAGAATTTATTTGAGGATAGAACTGCTTGAAATTTGGTACATATGTGGCTTTTTGCTAAAATAACAGTTAGATTACACTTCTCTCCGGGAACTGTACGAAGGTGGTTTTTTGGTTAAGTTAAAAAGAAGACTACACTTCTCTCCGGGAAGTGGGTTTTGAACTGGCCTATTCAAACAAAACTTATTTATGGATCGAATCGCTTGAAATTTGGTACATAGGTGGCTTTTTGCTTAGATTAAAAAGAAGACTACACCTTCTACGGGAAATGAACCGAAAACTGGCCTATTCAAACAAAACTTATTTGTGGATCGAATTACTTGAAACTCGGTACATAGGTGGCCTTTTGCATAGATTAACGGGAGGACTAGACTTCTCTCCGCGAACTGTACATAGGTGATTTTTTGCTTAGATTCTCTCCGGGAAGTGGGCTTTGGACTGGCCTATTCAAACAAAACTTATTTATGGATCAAATTGCTTGAAATTTGGTACGTATGTGGCTTTTTGCTGAAATAACAGAAAGACTGCACTTTTCTTCTGTAAGTGGACGGAGGACAGATAATTTAAACAAAACTTTTTTATGGATCGAATCGCTTGAAATTTGGTACATAGGTGGCTTTTTGCTTAGATTAAAAAGAAGACTACACCTTCTGCGGGAAGTGAACCAAAACTTATTTATGGATCGAATTGCTTTTTGCTTAGATTAAAGGGAAGACTACACTTCTCTCCTGTAAGTGGACGGAGGACAGATAATTCAAACAAAACCTTTTTATGGATCGAATCGCTTGAAATTTGGTACATAGGTGCTTTTTGCTTAGATTAAAAAGAAGACTACACCTTCTACGGGAAATGAACCGAAAACTGGCCTATTCAAACAAAACTTATTTGTGGATCGAATTACTTGAAACTCAGTACATAGGTGGCCTTTTGCTTAGATTAACGGGAAGACTAGACTTCTCTCCGTGAACTGTACATAGGTGATTTTTTGCTTAGATTCTCTCCGGGAAGTGGACTTTGGACTGACCTATTCAAACAAAACTTATTTATGGATCAAATTGCTTGAAATTTGGTACATATGTTGCTTTTTGCTGAAATAACAGAAAGACTGCACTTTTCTTCTGTAAGTGGACGGAGCACAGATAATTCAAACAAAACTTTTTTATGGATCGAATCGCTTGAAATTTGGTACATAGGTGGCTTTTTGCTTAGATTAAAAGGAAGACTACACCTTCTACGGGAAATGAACCAAAACTTATTTGTGGATCGAATTACTTGAAACTCAGTACATAGGTGGTCTTTTGCTTAGATTAACGGGAAGACTAGACTTCTCTCCGCCAACTGTACATAGGTGAATTTTTGCTTAGATTCTCTCCGGGAGGGGACTTTGGACTGACCTATTCAGACAAAACTTATTTATGGATCGAATTGTTTGAAATTTGGTACATATGTGGCTTTTTGTTTAGATTAAAGGGAAGACTACACTTCTCTCCGGGAACTGTGCAAAGGTGGTTTTTTGCTTAAGTTAAAAGGAAGACTACACTTCTTTCCGGGAAGTGGACTTTGGACTGACCTATTCAACCAAAACGTATTTATGGATACAATTGCTTGAAATTCGGTACATAGGGAACTGTACATAGGTGAATTTTTGCTTAGATTCTCTCCGGGAAGTGGACTGTGGACTGACCTATTCAGACAAAACTTATTTATGGATCGAATTGCTTGAAATTTGGTATATAGGTAGCTTTTTTCTTAGATTAACGGGAAGACTATACTTCTCTCCGGGAACTGTGCAAAGGTGGTTTTTTGCTTAAGTTAAAACGAAGACTACACTTCTCTCCGGGAGATAGACTTTGGACTGAGCTATTCAACCAGGACTTATTTATGGATCGACTTGCTTGAAATTTGGTATATAGGTGGCTTTTTGCTAAGATTAACGGGAAGACTAGACTTCTCTCCGGGAACTGTATATAGGTGGTTATTTGCTTAGATTAAAATGAAGACCAGACTTTCTACGGGGAATGGACCGAAAACTGGCCTATTCAAACAAAACTTATTTGTGGATAGAACTGCTTGAAATTTGGTACATATGTGGCTTTTTGCTAAAATAACAGTTAGATTACACTTCTCTCCGGGAACTGTACGAAGGTGATTTTTTGGTTAAGTTAAAAAGAAGACTACACTTCTCTCCGGCAAGTGGGTTTTGAACTGGCCTATTCAATCAAAACTTATTTATGGATCGAATCGCTAGAAATTTGGTACATAGGTGGCTTTTTGCTTAGATTAAAAAGAAGACTACACCTTCTACGGGAAATGAACCGAAAACTGGCCTATTCAAAAAAAACTTATTTGTGGATCGAATTACTTGAAACTCGGTACATAGGTGGCCTTTTGCTTAGATTATTGGGAAGACTAGACTTCTCTCCGCCAACTGTACATAGGTGATTTTGTGCTTAGATTCTCTCCGGGAGGGGACTTTGGACTGACCTATTCAGACAAAACTTATTTATGGATATTATTGCTTGAAATTCGCTACATAGGGAACTGTACATAGGTGAATTTTTGCTTAGATTCTCTCCGGGAAATGGACTTTGGACTGACCTATTCAGACAAAACTTATTTATGGATCGAATTGCTTGAAATTTGGTGTATAGGTAGCTTTTTGCTTAGATTAACGGGAAGACTATACTTCTCTCCGCGAACTGTATATAGGTGATTTTTTGCTTAGATTCTCTCCGGGAGGGGACTTTGGACTGACCTATTCAGACAAAACTTATTTATGGATATAACTGCTTGAAATTTGGTACATATGTGGCTTTTTGCTGAAATAACAGAAAGACTGCGCATTTCTTCTGTAAGTGGCCGGAGGACAGATAATTCAAACAAAACTTTTTTATGGATCGAATCGCTTGAAATTTGGTACATAGGTGGGGGATGGGGCCATGTGTAGAAGTTCACGCAAGTGAGGGAAGTTTTTGACTGCCATTCACCTGGGAGTGGCCAGAAACGATTCTTGTGCATATGGTTCAAGCAGCTCACGACGTCCGGTCTTAGACCACGTATCCCCTGGGTAGCCAACGAACATCCGTTTGGAGGCGAGCTAAAGTGAGAAGGCGAATCCCATGCGGTTGTGCGTAGGGTTTGGAACCCACCACATGAAAAAACAACCCAATGAAAAAGCAACATAAGCCTCGGATGAGAGACCCCCCTTTTGATGACGACCCCCGCAAATGTTTTAAGGATTACGATTTTAGGGCATGCACCTGGAATGTCCGGTCCCTTAATTGGGAAGGTGCCGCTGCCCAGCTGGTTGATGTCCTCATAAAGTTAAAGGCTGACATCACTGCCGTCCAAGAATTGCGATGTACGGGACAAGGACGGAAGAAGGTGGGTCCTTGTGAGATTTACTACAGCGGCCATATAAAGGAGCGCAAATTTGGTGTCGGATTCGTGGTGGGAGAGAGACTCCGTCGCAGAGTACTGGCATTCACTCCGGTGGATGAACGTCTAGCCACAATTCGCATCAAGACAAAATTTTTCAACACCACCCTAATTTGTGCCCACGCCCCGACGGAAGAGAAGGATGACTTGACCAAAGATGCCTTTTACGAGCGCCTCGAACACACTTATGAGCGCTGCCCCCGACACGACGTCAAAATTGTGCTTGGCGACTTCAACGCTAGGGTGGGCAAAGAAGGTATCTTTGGTACGACTGTCGGAAAATTCAGTCTCCACGACGAAACATCTCCAAATGGTCTGAGGCTGATCGACTTCGCCGGGGCCCGAAATATGGTTGTCTGTAGCACTAGATTCCAGCACAAAAAAATTCACCAAGCTACTTGGCTGTCTCCAGATCGGAAAACTTCCAACCAGATCGATCATGTTGTGATAGACGGAAGACATGTATCCAGTGTTTTAGATGTGCGTACGTTCCGAGGTCCCAACATTGACTCGGATCACTATCTTGTCGCAGCGAAGATACGCACGCGCCTCTGTGTATCGAAGAACGTCCATCAACAAACACAAGGAAGGTTCGACGTTGAAAAGCTGCAATCACAACAGACTGCCGAGCGATTTTCTACTCGACTTGCACACCTGCTCTCTGAGAGCACTCATCAGCAACCCGGTATAAGGGAACTGTGGGACGGCATTGCAAACTCCCTGCGTACAGCTGCAAACGAAACCATCGGATTTCGGAAAGGTCGCAAAAACAGCTGGTACGATGAGGATTGCCGTGCCGCAGTGGAGAGAAAACAGACTGCCTACCTCGCAACCTTGCGATCAACCACAACACGTGCGGGGTGGGATAGATACCGAGAACTGAAGAGGGAAGCAAGGCGCGTCTGCAGAGAAAAAAAGAAAGAGGCCGAGATGCGCGAGTACGAGGAGCTTGAGAAGCTGGCCGACAAGGGTAACGCTCGAAAATTCTATGAAAAGATACGGCGACTTACAGAAGGTTTCAAGACCGGAGCGAACTCTTGTAGGACCCAGGGAGGTGAGCTAGTGACAGATGCCCAGAGTATACTCGATTTATGGAGGGAGCACTTCTCCAGCCTGCTGAATGGCAGTGAACAGGAAACACGCGGAGATGGTGAACCCGAAACTCCAATTGATGACGATGGGAAAGTTGTTCCGTTACCCGACTATGAAGAAGTGCGAATAGCAATCGTCCGCTTAAAAAACAACAAAGCGGCAGGGGCCGATGGATTACCGGCCGAGCTATTCAAACACGGCGGCGAAGAGCTGATCAGGTGCATGCATCAGCTCCTTTGTAAAATATGGTCGGATGAAAGCATGCCCGACGATTGGAATTTAAGTGTGCTCTGCCCGATCCACAAGAAAGGCGATCCCACAGTCTGCGCCAATTATCGTGGAATAAGCCTTCTTAATATCGCATATAAGGTCTTATCAAGCGTATTGTGTGAAAGACTAAAGCCCACCGTCAACAAACTGATTGGACCTTATCAGTGTGGCTTTAGGCCTGGTAAGTCAACCATTGACCAGATATTCACCATACGCCAAATCTTGGAAAAGACCCGTGAAAAGAGAATCGACACCCACCACCTTTTCGTCGATTTTAAAGCCGCCTTCGACAGCACGAATAGGAGCTGCCTTTATGCCGCTATGTCTGAATTTGGAATCCCCGCAAAACTTATACGGCTAAGTAAACTGACGTTAAGCAACACTAAAAGCTCCGTCAGGATCGGGAAGGACCTCTCCGAGCCGTTCGATACCAAACGAGGTTTCAGACAGGGTGATTCCTTATCGTGTGACTTTTTTAATTTAATGCTGGAGAAAATAATACGAGCTGCAGAACTAAATAGAGAAGGTACAATCTTCTATAAGAGTGTACAGCTGCTGGCGTACGCCGATGATATCGACATTATTGGCCTCAACAACCGCGACGTGAGTTCTGCTTTCTCCATACTTGATAAAGAAGCGAAACGAATGGGTCTGGTAGTGAATGAGGGCAAGACGAAATATCTCCTGTCATCAAACAAACAGTCATCGCATTCGCGACTCGGCTCCCACGTCACTGTTGACAGTCATAACTTCGAGGTCGTAGATAATTTCGTCTATCTAGGAACCAGCATTAATACCAACAACAATGTCAGCCTTGAAATCCAGCGCAGAATCACTCTTGCCAACAGGTGCTACTTTGGGCTGAGTAGGCAATTGAAAAGTAAAGCCCTCTCTCGACGAACGAAAATCAAGCTCTACAAGTCGCTCATTATACCGGTCCTAATATATGGCGCAGAAGCGTGGACGATGTCAACATCTGATGAGTCGGCTCTAGGAGTCTTCGAGAGGAAAGTTCTGCGAACGATTTATGGTCCTTTGCGCATTAGCAACGGCGAATACCGCAGACGATGGAACGATGAGCTGTACGAGCTATACGACGATATTGACATAGTTCAGCGAATGAAGAGACAGCGGCTACGCTGGCTAGGCCATGTCGTCCGAATGGATGAAAACACTCCAGCTTTGAAAATATTTGTTGCAGTACCCGCTGGTGGAAGCAGAGGAAGAGGAAGACCTCCACTCCGTTGGAAAGATCAAGTAGAGAGTGACCTGGGTGCACTTGGCATTTCCAACTGGCGCCAAACAGCGAAAAGAAAAGATGAATGGCGCGCTGTAATTGCTTCGGCTATAATCGCGTAAGCGGTGCCAACGCCAATAAAGAAGAAGAAGAAGGTGGCTTTTTGCTTAGATTAAAAAGAAGACTACACCTTCTACGGGAAATGAACCGAAAACTGGCCTATTCAAACAAAACTTATTTGTGGATCGAATTACTTGAAACTCAGTACATAGGTGGCCTTTTGCTTAGATTAACGGGAAGACTAGACTTCTCTCCGTGAACTGTACATAGGTGATTTTTTGCTTAGATTCTCTCCGGGAAGTGGACTTTGGACTGACCTATTCAAACAAAACTTATTTATGGATCAAATTGCTTGAAATTTGGTACATATGTTGCTTTTTGCTGAAATAACAGAAAGACTGCACTTTTCTTCTGTAAGTGGACGGAGCACAGATAATTCAAACAAAACTTTTTTATGGATCGAATCGCTTGAAATTTGGTACATAGGTGGCTTTTTGCTTAGATTAAAAGGAAGACTACACCTTCTACGGGAAATGAACCAAAACTTATTTGTAGATCGAAATACTTGAAACCTGGTACATAGGTGGCCTTTTGCTTAGATTATTGGGAAGACTAGACTTCTCTCCGCAAACTGTACATAGCTGTTTTTTTGCTTAGATTCTCTCCGGGAGGGGACTTTGGACTGACCTATTCAGACAAAACTTATTTATGGATCGAATTGCTTGAAATTTGGTACATATGTGGCTTTTTGCTTAGATTAACGGGAAGACTATACTTCTCTCCGGGAACTGTGCAAAAGTGGTTTTTTGCTTAAGTTAAAAAGAAGACTACACTTTTCTCCGGGAAGTGGACTTTGGACTGACCTATTCAACCAGAACTTATTTATGGATATAACTGCTTGAAATTTGGTACATATGTAAGTGGCTTTTTGCTTAGATTAACGGGAAGACTAGACTTCTCTCCGGGAACTGTACATAGGTGGTTATTTGCTTAGATTAAAATGAAGGCCACACTTTCTACGGGGAATGGACCGAAAACTGGCCTATTCAAACAAAACTTATTTGTGGATAGAATTGCTTGAAATTTGGTACATATGTGGCTTTTTGCTAAAATAACAGTTAGATTACACTTCTCTGCGAACTGTACGAAAGTGGTTTTTTGGTTAAGTTAAAAAGAAAACTACACTTCTCTCGGGGAAGTGGCTTTTGAACTGGCCTACTCAAGCAAAACTTATTTATGGATCAAATTGCTTGAAATTTGGTGCATATGTGGCTTTCTGCTGAAACAACAGAAAGACTGCACACTTCTCCTGTAAGTGGACGGAGGACAGATAATTCAAACAAAACTTTTTTATGGATCGAATCGCTTCAATCGATTAAAAAGAAGACTACACCTTCTACAGGAAATTAAGCGAAAACTGGCCTATTCAAACAAAACTTATTTGTGGATCGAATTACTTGAAACTCGGTACATAGGTGGCCTTTTGCTTAGATTAACGGGAAGACTAGACTTCTCTCCGCGAACTGTACATAGGTAAATTTTTGCTTAGATTCTCTCCGGGAGGGGACTTTGGACTGACCTATTCAGACAAAACTTATTTATGGATCGAATTGTTTGAAATTTGGTACATATGTGGCTTTTTGTTTAGATTAAAGGGAAGACTACACTTCTCTCCGGGAACTGTGCAAAGGTGGTTTTTTGCTTAAGTTAAAAGGAAGACTACACTTCTTTCCGGGAAGTGGACTTTGGACTGACCTATTCAACCAAAACGTATTTATGGATACAATTGCTTGAAATTCGGTACATAGGGAACTGTACATAGGTGAATTTTTGCTTAGATTCTCTCCGGGAAGTGGACTGTGGACTGACCTATTCAGACAAAACTTATTTATGGATCGAATTGCTTGAAATTTGGTATATAGGTAGCTTTTTTCTTAGATTAACGGGAAGACTATACTTCTCTCCGGGAACTGTGCAAAGGTGGTTTTTTGCTTAAGTTAAAACGAAGACTACACTTCTCTCCGGGAGATAGACCTTGGACTGAGCTATTCAACCAGAACTTATTTATGGATCGACTTGCTTGAAATTTGATATATAGGTGGCTTTTTGCTAAGATTAACGGGAAGACTAGACTTCTCTCCGGGAACTGTATATAGGTGGTTATTTGCTTAGATTAAAATGAAGACCAGACTTTCTACGGGGAATGGACCGAAAACTGGCCTATTCAAACAAAACTTATTTGTGGATAGAACTGCTTGAAATTTGGTACATATGTGGCTTTTTGCTAAAATAACAGTTAGATTACACTTCTCTCCGGGAACTGTACGAAGGTGATTTTTTGGTTAAGTTAAAAAGAAGACTACACTTCTCTCCGGCAAGTGGGTTTTGAACTGGCCTATTCAAACAAAACTTATTTATGGATCGAATCGCTTGAAATTTGGTACATAGGTGGCTTTTTGCTTAGATTAAAAAGAAGACTACACCTTCTACGGGAAATGAACCGAAAACTAGCCTATTCAAACAAAACTTATTTGTGGATCGAATTACTTGAAACTCAGTACATAGGTGGCCTTTTGCTTAGATTAACGGGAAGACTAGACTTCTCTCCGTGAACTGTACATAGGTGATTTTTTGCTTAGATTCTCTCCGGGAAGTGGACTTTGGACTGACCTATTCAAACAAAACTTATTTATGGATCAAATTGCTTGAAATTTGGTACATATGTTGCTTTTTGCTGAAATAACAGAAAGACTGCACTTTTCTTCTGTAAGTGGACGGAGCACAGATAATTCAAACAAAACTTTTTTATGGATCGAATCGCTTGAAATTTGGTATATAGGTGGCTTTTTGCTTAGATTAAAAGGAAGACTACACCTTCTACGGGAAATGAACCAAAACTTATTTGTGGATCGAATTACTTGAAACTCGGTACATAGGTGGCCTTTTGCTTAGATTATTGGGAAGACTAGACTTCTCTTCGCCAACTGTACATAGGTGATTTTGGCTTAGATTCTCTCCGGGAAGTGGACTTTGGACTGACCTATTCAGACAAATTTTATTTATGGATCGAATTGCTTGAAATTTGGTATATAGGTAGCTTTTTGCTTAGATTAACGGGAAGACTATACTTCTCTCCGGGAACTGTGCAAAAGTGGTTTTTTGCTTAAGTTAAAAAGAAGACTACACTTCTCTCCGGGAAGTGGACTTTGGACTGACCTATTCAACCAGAACTTATTTATGGATATAACTGCTTGAAATTTGGTACATATGTAAGTGGCTTTTTGCTTAGATTAACGGGAAGACTAGACTTCTCTCCGGGAACTGTACATAGGTGGTTATTTGCTTAGATTAAAATGAAGGCCACACTTTCTACGGGGAATGGACCGAAAACTGGCCTATTCAAACAAAACTTATTTGTGGATAGAATTGCTTGAAATTTGGTACATATGTGGCTTTTTGCTAAAATAACAGTTAGATTACACTTCTCTGCGAACTGTACGAAAGTGGTTTTTTGGTTAAGTTAAAAAGAAAACTACACTTCTCTCGGGGAAGTGGCTTTTGAACTGGCCTACTCAAGCAAAACTTATTTATGGATCAAATTGCTTGAAATTTGGTGCATATGTGGCTTTCTGCTGAAACAACAGAAAGACTGCACACTTCTGTAAGTGGACGGAGGACAGATAATTCAAACAAAACTTTTTTATGGATCGAATCGCTTCAATCGATTAAAAAGAAGACTACACCTTCTACAGGAAATTAAGCGAAAACTGGCCTATTCAGACAAAACTTATTTATGGATCGAATTGCTTGAAATTTGGTATATAGGTAGCTTTTTTCTTAGATTAACGGGAAGACTATACTTCTCTCCGGAACTGTGCAAAGGTGGTTTTTTGCTTAAGTTAAAACGAAGACTACACTTCTCTCCGGGAGATAGACTTTGGACTGAGCTATTCAACCAGAACTTATTTATGGATCGACTTGCTTGAAATTTGGTATATAGGTGGCTTTTTGCTTAGATTAACGGGAAGACTAGACTTCTCTCCGGGAACTGTACATAGGTGGTTATTTGCTTAGATTAAAATGAAGACCAGACTTTCTACGGGGAATGGACCGAAAACTGGCCTATTCAAACAAAACTTATTTGTGGATAGAACTGCTTGAAATTTGGTACATATGTGGCTTTTTGCTAAAATAACAGTTAGATTACACTTCTCTCCGGGAACTGTACGAAGGTGATTTTTTGGTTAAGTTAAAAAGAAGACTACACTTCTCTCCGGCAAGTGGGTTTTGAACTGGCCTATTCAAACAAAACTTATTTATGGATCGAATCGCTTGAAATTTGGTACATAGGTGGCTTTTTGCTTAGATTAAAAAAAGACTACACCTTCTACGGGAAATGAACCGAAAACTGGCCTATTCAAACAAAACTTATTTGTGGATCGAATTACTTGAAACTCGGTACATAGGTGGCCTTTTGCTTAGATTATTGGGAAGACTAGACTTCTCTCCGCCAACTGTACATAGGTGATTTTGTGCTTAGATTCTCTCCGGGAGGGGACTTTGGACTGACCTATTCAGACAAAACTTATTTATGGATATAATTACTTGAAATTCGCTACATAGGGAACTGTACATAGGTGAATTTTTGCTTAGATTCTCTCCGGGAAATGGACTTTGGACTGACCTATTCAGACAAAACTTATTTATGGATCGAATTGCTTGAAATTTGGTGTATAGGTAGCTTTTTGCTTAGATTAACGGGAAGACTATACTTCTCTCCGCGAACTGTACATAGATGATTTTTTGCTTAGATTCTCTCCGGAGGGGACTTTGGACTGACCTATTCAGACAAAACTTATTTATGGATATAACTGCTTGAAATTTGGTACATATGTGGCTTTTTGCTAAAATAACAGAAAGACTGCGCTTTTCTTCTGTAAGTGGCCGGAGGACAGATAATTCAAACAAAACTTTTTTATGGATCGAATCGCTTGAAATTTGGTACATAGGTGGCTTTTTGCTTAGATTAAAAAGAAGACTACACCTTCTACGGGAAATGAACCGAAAACTGGCCTATTCAAACAAAACTTATTTGTGGATCGAATTACTTGAAACTCAGTACATAGGTGGCCTTTTGCTTAGATTAACGGGAAGACTACACTTCTCTCCGGGAACTGTACATATGTGATTTTTTGCTTAGATTCTCTCCGGGAAGTGGACTTTGGACTGGCCTATTCAAACAAAACTTATTTATGGATCAAATTGCTTGAAATTTGGTACATATGTTGCTTTTTGCTGAAATAACAGAAAGACTGCACTTTTCTTCTGTAAGTGGACGGAGGACAGATAATTCAAACAAAACTTTTTTATGGATCGAATCGCTTGAAGTTTGGTACATAGGTGGCTTTTTGCTTAGATTAAAAAGAAGACTACACCTTCTACGGGAAATGAACCAAAACTTATTTGTGGATCGAATTACTTGAAACTCGGTACATAGGTGGCCTTTTGCTTAGATTATTGGGAAGACTAGACTTCTCTTCGCCAACTGTACATAGGTGATTTTGGCTTAGATTCTCTCCGGGAAGTGGACTTTGGACTGACCTATTCAGACAAAATTTATTTATGGATCGAATTGCTTGAAATTTGGTATATAGGTAGCTTTTGCTTAGATTAACGGGAAGACTATACTTCTCTCCGGGAACTGTGCAAAAGTGGTTTTTTGCTTAAGTTAAAAAGAAGACTACACTTCTCTCCGGGAAGTGGACTTTGGACTGAGCTATTCAACCAGAACTTATTTATGGATATAACTGCTTGAAATTTGGTACATATGTAAGTGGCTTTTTGCTTAGATTAACGGGAAGACTAGACTTCTCTCCGGGAACTGTACATAGATGGTTATTTGCTTAGATTAAAATGAAGGCCACACTTTCTACGGGAATGGACCGAAAACTGGCCTATTCAAACAAAACTTATTTGTGGATAGAATTGCTTGAAATTTGGTACATATGTGGCTTTTTGCTAAAATAACAGTTAGATTACACTTCTCTGCGAACTGTACGAAAGTGGTTTTTTGGTTAAGTTAAAAAGAAAACTACACTTCTCTCGGGGAAGTGGCTTTTGAACTGGCCTACTCAAGCAAAACTTATTTATGGATCAAATTGCTTGAAATTTGGTGCATATGTGGCTTTCTGCTGAAACAACAGAAAGACTGCACACTTCTCCTGTAAGTGGACGGAGGACAGATAATTCAAACAAAACTGTTTTATGGATCGAATCGCTTCAATCGATTAAAAGAAGACTACACCTTCTACAGGAAATTAAGCGAAAACTGGCCTATTCAAACAAAACTTATTTGTGGATCGAATTACTTGAAACTCGGTACATAGGTGGCCTTTTGCTTAGATTAACGGGAAGACTAGACTTCTCTCCGCGAACTGTACATAGGTGAATTTTTGCTTAGATTCTCTCCGGGAGGGGACTTTGGACTGACCTATTCATACAAAACTTATTTATGGATCGAATTGTTTGAAATTTGGTACATATGTGGCTTTTTGTTTAGATTAAAGGGAAGACTACACTTCTCTCCGGGAACTGTGCAAAGGTGGTTTTTTGCTTAAGTTAAAAGGAAGACTACACTTCTTTCCGGGAAGTGGACTTTGGACTGACCTATTCAACCAAAACGTATTTATGGATACAATTGCTTGAAATTCGGTACATAGGGAACTGTACATAGGTGAATTTTTGCTTAGATTCTCTCCGGGAAGTGGACTGTGGATTGACCTATTCAGACAAAACTTATTTATGGATCGAATTGCTTGAAATTTGGTATATAGGTAGCTTTTTTCTTAGATTAACGGGAAGACTATACTTCTCTCCGGGAACTGTGCAAAGGTGGTTTTTTGCTTAAGTTAAAACGAAGACTACACTTCTCTCCGGAGATAGACTTTGGACTGAGCTATTCAACCAGAACTTATTTATGGATCGACTTGCTTGAAATTTGGTATATAGGTGGCTTTTTGCTTAGATTAACGGGAAGACTAGACTTCTCTCCGGGAATTGTACATAGGTGGTTATTTGCTTAGATTAAAATGAAGACCAGACTTTCTACGGGGAATGGACCGAAAACTGGCCTATTCAAACAAAACTTATTTTTGGATCGAATTGCTTGAAATTGGGTACATATGTGGCATTTTGCTAAAATAACAGTTAGATTACACTTCTCTCCGGGAACTGTGCGAAGGTGGTTTTTTGGTTAAGTTAAAAAGAAGGCTATACTTCTCTCCGAGAAGTGGGCTTTGGACTGGCCTATTCAAACAAAACTTATTTATGGATCAAATTGCTTGAAATTTGGTACGTATGTGGCTTTTTGCTGAAATAACAGAAAGACTGCACACTTCTCCTGTAAGTGGACGGAGGACAGATAATTCAAACAAAACTTTTTTATGGATCGAATCGCTTGAAATTTGGTACATAGGTGGCTTTTTGCTTAGATTAAAAAGAAGACTACACCTTCTACGGGAAATGAACCGAAAACTGGCCTATTCAAACAAAACTTATTTGTGGATCGAATTACTTGAAACTCGGTACATAGGTGGCCTTTTGCTTAGATTATTGGGAAGACTAGACTTCTCTCCGCCAACTGTACATAGGTGATTTTGTGCTTAGATTCTCTCCGGGAGGGGACTTTGGACTGACCTATTCAGACAAAACTTATTTATGGATATAATTGCTTGAAATTCGCTACATAGGAACTGTACCTAGCTGAATTTTTGCTTAGATTCTCTCCGGGAAATGGACTTTGGACTGACCTATTCAGACAAAACTTATTTATGGATCGAATTGCTTGAAATTTGGTGTATAGGTAGCTTTTTGCTTAGATTAACGGGAAGACTATACTTCTCTCCGCGAACTGTACATAGATGATTTTTTGCTTAGATTCTCTCCGGGAGGGGACTTTGGACTGACCTATTCAGACAAAACTTATTTATGGATATAACTGCTTGAAATTTGGTACATATGTGGCTTTTTGCTCAAATAACAGAAAGACTGCGCTTTTCTTCTGTAAGTGGCCGGAGGACAGATAATTCAAACAAAACTTTTTTATGGATCGAATCGCTTGAAATTTGGTACATAGGTGGCTTTTTGCTTAGATTAAAAAGAAGACTACACCTTCTACGGAAATGAACCGAAAACTGGCCTATTCAAACAAAACTTATTTGTGGATCGAATTACTTGAAACTCAGTACATAGGTGGCCTTTTGCTTAGATTAACGGGAAGACTACACTTCTCTCCGGGAACTGTACATATGTGATTTTTTGCTTAGATTCTCTCCGGGAAGTGGACTTTGGACTGGCCTATTCAAACAAAACTTATTTATGGATCAAATTGCTTGAAATTTGGTACATATGTTGCTTTTTGCTGAAATAACAGAAAGACTGCACTTTTCTTCTGTAAGTGGACGGAGGACAGATAATTCAAACAAAACTTTTTTATGGATCGAATCGCTTGAAATTTGGTATATAGGTGGCTTTTTGCTTAGATTAAAAAGAAGACTACACCTTCTACGGGAAATGAACCAAAACTTATTTGTGGATCGAATTACTTGAAACTCGGTACATAGGTGGCCTTTTGCTTAGATTATTGGGAAGACTAGACTTCTCTTCGCCAACTGTACATAGGTGATTTTGGCTTAGATTCTCTCCGGGAAGTGGACTTTGGACTGACCTATTCAGACAAAATTTATTTATGGATCGAATTGCTTGAAATTTGGTATATAGGTAGCTTTTTGCTTAGATTAACGGGAAGACTATACTTCTCTCCGGGAACTGTGCAAAAGTGGTTTTTTGCTTAAGTTAAAAAGAAGACTACACTTCTCTCCGGGAAGTGGACTTTGGACTGAGCTATTCAACCAGAACTTATTTATGGATATAACTGCTTGAAATTTGGTACATATGTAAGTGGCTTTTTGCTTAGATTAACGGGAAGACTAGACTTCTCTCCGGGAACTGTACATAGGTGGTTATTTGCTTAGATTAAAATGAAGGCCACACTTTCTACGGGGAATGGACCGAAAACTGGCCTATTCAAACAAAACTTATTTGTGGATAGAATTGCTTGAAATTTGGTACATATGTGGCTTTTTGCTAAAATAACAGTTAGATTACACTTCTCTGCGAACTGTACGAAAGTGGTTTTTTGGTTAAGTTAAAAAGAAAACTACACTTCTCTCGGGGAAGTGGCTTTTGAACTGGCCTACTCAAGCAAAACTTATTTATGGATCAAATTGCTTGAAATTTGGTGCATATGTGGCTTTCTGCTGAAACAACAGAAAGACTGCACACTTCTCCTGTAAGTGGACGGAGGACAGATAATTCAAACAAAACTTTTTTATGGATCGAATCGCTTCAATCGATTAAAAAGAAGACTACACCTTCTACAGGAAATTAAGCGAAAACTGGCCTATTCAAACAAAACTTATTTGTGGATCGAATTACTTGAAACTCGGTACATAGGTGGCCTTTTGCTTAGATTAACGGGAAGACTAGACTTCTCTCCGCGAACTGTACATAGGTGAATTTTTGCTTAGATTCTCTCCGGGAGGGGACTTTGGACTGACCTATTCATACAAAACTTATTTATGGATCGAATTGTTTGAAATTTGGTACATATGTGGCTTTTTGTTTAGATTAAAGGGAAGACTACACTTCTCTCCGGGAACTGTGCAAAGGTGGTTTTTTGCTTAAGTTAAAAGGAAGACTACACTTCTTTCCGGGAAGTGGACTTTGGACTGACCTATTCAACCAAAACGTATTTATGGATACAATTGCTTGAAATTCGGTACATAGGGAACTGTACATAGGTGAATTTTTGCTTAGATTCTCTCCGGGAAGTGGACTGTGGACTGACCTATTCAGACAAAACTTATTTATGGATCGAATTGCTTGAAATTTGGTATATAGGTAGCTTTTTTCTTAGATTAACGGGAAGACTATACTTCTCTCCGGGAACTGTGCAAAGGTGGTTTTTTGCTTAAGTTAAAACGAAGACTACACTTCTCTCCGGGAGATAGACTTTGGACTGAGCTATTCAACCAGAACTTATTTATGGATCGACTTGCTTGAAATTTGGTATATAGGTGGCTTTTTGCTTAGATTAACGGGAAGACTAGACTTCTCTCCGGGAATTGTACATAGGTGGTTATTTGCTTAGATTAAAATGAAGACCAGACTTTCTACGGGGAATGGACCGAAAACTGGCCTATTCAAACAAAACTTATTTGTGGATAGAACTGCTTGAAATTTGGTACATATGTGGCTTTTTGCTAAAATAACAGTTAGATTACACTTCTCTCCGGGAACAGTACGAAGGTGTTTTTTTGGTTAAGTTAAAAAGAAGACTACACTTCTCTCCGGCAAGTGGGTTTTGAACTGGCCTATTCAAACAAAACTTATTTATGGATCGAATTACTTGAAACTCGGTACATAGGTGGCCTTTTGCTTAGATTATTGGGAAGACTAGACTTCTCTCCGCCAACTGTACATAGGTGATTTTGTGCTTAGATTCTCTCCGGGAGGGGACTTTGGACTGACCTATTCAGACAAAACTTATTTATGGATATAATTGCTTGAAATTCGCTACATAGGGAACTGTACATAGGTGAATTTTTGCTTAGATTCTCTCCGGGAAATGGACTTTGGACTGACCTATTCAGACAAAACTTATTTATGGATCGAATTGCTTGAAATTTGGTGTATAGGTAGCTTTTTGCTTAGATTAACGGGAAGACTATACTTCTCTCCGCGAACTGTACATAGGTGATTTTTTGCTTAGATTCTCTCCGGGAGGGGACTTTGGACTGACCTATTCAGACAAAACGTATTTATGGATATAACTGCTTGAAATTTGGTACATATGTGGCTTTTTGCTCAAATAACAGAAAGACTGCGCTTTTCTTCTGTAAGTGGCCGGAGGACAGATAATTCAAACAAAACTTTTTTATGGATCGAATCGCTTGAAATTTGGTACATATGTAGGTGGCTTTTTGCGTAGATTAACGGGAAGACTAGACTTCTTTTCGGGAACTGTACATAGGTGGTTATTTGCTTAGATTAAAATGAAGACCACACTTTCTACGGGGAATGGACCGAAAACTGGCCTATTCAAACAAAACTTGTTTTTGGATCGAATTGCTTGGAATTTGGTACGTATGTGGCTTTTTGCTAAAATAACAGTTAGATTACACTTCTCTCCGGGAACTGTACGAAGGTGGTTTTATGGTTAAGTTAAAAAGAAGACTCCACTCCTCTCCGGGAAGTGGGCTTTGGACTGGCCTATTCAAACAAAACTTATTTATGGATCAAATTGCTTGAAATTTGGTACATATTTATGTGGGTTTTTGCTGAAATAACGGAAAGACTGAACTTTTCTCCTGTAAGTGGACGGAGGACAGATAATTCAAACAAAACTTTTTTATGGATCGAATCGCTTGAAATTTGGTACATATGTGGCTTTTTGCTTAGATTAAAGGAAAGACTACGCTTCTCTCCGGGAACTGTGCAAAGGTGGTTTTTTGCTTAAGTTAAAAGGATGACTACACTTCTTTCCGGGAAGTGGACTTTGGACTAACCTATTCAACGTATTTATGGATATAATTGCTTGAAATTCGGTACGTAGGGAACTGTACATTGGTGGTTATTTGCTTAGATTAAATTGAAGACCACACTTTCTACGGGGAATGGACCGAAAACTGGCCTATTCAAACAAAACTTATTTGTGGATCGAATTGTTTGAAATTTTGTACATACACGTATGTGGCTTTTTGCTGAAATAGCAGGAAGACCACACTTTTCTCCGGGAAGGGGACCGGGGACAGATAATTCAATCAAATCTTTTTTATGGATCGCGTTGCTTGAAATTTAGTATATAGGTGGCTTTTTGGTTAAATTAACAGGAAGACTACACTTCTCTCCTAAAAATGGACCGGGAACTGACCATTTCAAGAAAACTTATTTGGTTTTTTGCTTAAGTTAAAAGGAAGACTACACTTCTTTCCGGGAAGTGGACTTTGGACTGACCTGTTCAACCAAAACGTATTTATGGATATAGTTGCTTGAAATTCGGTACATAGGGAACTGTACATAGGTGAATTTTTGCTTAGATTCTCTCCGGGAAGTGGACTTTGGACTGACCTATTCAGACAAAATTTATTTATGGATCGAATTGCTTGAAATTTGGTATATAGGTAGCTTTTTTCTTAGATTAACGGGAAGACTATACTTCTCTCCGGGAACTGTGCAAAGGTGGTTTTTTGCTTAAGTTAAAACGAAGACTACACTTCTCTCCGGGAGATGGACTTTGGACTGAGCTATTCAACCAGAACTTATTTATGGATCGACTTGCTTGAATTTTGGTATATAGGTGGCTTTTTGCTTAGATTAACGGGAAGACTAGACTTCTCTCCGGGAACTGTACATAGGTGGTTATTTGCTTAGATTAAAATGAAGACCACACTTTCTACGGGGAATGGACCGAAAACTGGCCTATTCAAACAAAACTTATTTGTGGATCGAATTGCTTGAAATTTGGTGTATAGGTAGCTTTTTGCTTAGATTAACGGGAAGACTGGACTTCTCTCCGCGAACTGTACATAGGTGAATTTTTGCTTAGATTCTCTCCGGGAGGGGACTTTGGACTGACCTATTCATACAAAACTTATTTATGGATCGAATTGTTTGAAATTTGGTACATATGTGGCTTTTTGCTGAAATAACAGAAAGACTGCGGTTTTCTTCTGTAAGTGGCCGGAGGACAGATAATTCAAACAAAACTTTTTTATGGATCGAATCGCTTGAAATTTGGTACATAGGTGGCTTTTTGCTTAGATTAAAAAGAAGACTACACCTTCTATGGGAAATGAACCGAAAACTGGCCTATTCAAACAAAACTTATTTGTGGATCGAATTACTTGAAACTCAGTACATAGGTGGCCTTTTGCTTAGATTAACGGGAAGACTAGACTTCTCTCCGTGAACTGTACATATGTGATTTTTTGCTTAGATTCTCTCCGGGAAGTGGACTTTGGACTGGCCTATTCAAACAAAACTTATTTATGGATCAAATTGCTTGAAATTTGGTACATATGTTGCTTTTTGCTGAAATAACAGAAAGACTGCACTTTTCTTCTGTAAGTGGACGGAGGACAGATAATTCAAACAAAACTTTTTTATGGATCGAATCGCTTGAAATTTGGTACATAGGTGGCTTTTTGCTTAGATTAAAAAGAAGACTACACCTTCTACGGGAAATGAACCAAAACTTATTTGTGGATCGAATTACTTGAAACTCGGTACATAGGTGGCCTTTTGCTTAGATTATTGGGAAGACTAGACTTCTCTTCGCCAACTGTACATAGGTGATTTTGGCTTAGATTCTCTCCGGGAAATGGACTTTGGACTGACCTATTCAGACAAAACTTTTTTATGGATCGAATCGCTTGAAATTTGGTACATATGTGGCTTTTTGCTTAGATTAAAGGAAAGACTACGCTTCTCTCCGGGAACTGTGCAAAGGTGGTTTTTTGCTTAAGTTAAAAGGATGACTACACTTCTTTCCGGGAAGTGGACTTTGGACTAACCTATTCAACGTATTTATGGATATAATTGCTTGAAATTCGGTACGTAGGGAACTGTACATTGGTGGTTATTTGCTTAGATTAAATTGAAGACCACACTTTCTACGGGGAATGGACCGAAAACTGGCCTATTCAAACAAAACTTATTTGTGGATCGAATTGTTTGAAATTTTGTACATACACGTATGTGGCTTTTTGCTGAAATAGCAGGAAGACCACACTTTTCTCCGGGAAGGGGACCGGGGACAGATAATTCAATCAAATCTTTTTTATGGATCGCGTTGCTTGAAATTTAGTATATAGGTGGCTTTTTGGTTAAATTAACAGGAAGACTACACTTCTCTCCTAAAAATGGACCGGGAACTGACCATTTCAAGAAAACTTATTTGGTTTTTTGCTTAAGTTAAAAGGAAGACTACACTTCTTTCCGGGAAGTGGACTTTGGACTGACCTGTTCAACCAAAACGTATTTATGGATATAGTTGCTTGAAATTCGGTACATAGGGAACTGTACATAGGTGAATTTTTGCTTAGATTCTCTCCGGGAAGTGGACTTTGGACTGACCTATTCAGACAAAATTTATTTATGGATCGAATTGCTTGAAATTTGGTATATAGGTAGCTTTTTTCTTAGATTAACGGGAAGACTATACTTCTCTCCGGGAACTGTGCAAAGGTGGTTTTTTGCTTAAGTTAAAACGAAGACTACACTTCTCTCCGGGAGATGGACTTTGGACTGAGCTATTCAACCAGAACTTATTTATGGATCGACTTGCTTGAATTTTGGTATATAGGTGGCTTTTTGCTTAGATTAACGGGAAGACTAGACTTCTCTCCGGGAACTGTACATAGGTGGTTATTTGCTTAGATTAAAATGAAGACCACACTTTCTACGGGGAATGGACCGAAAACTGGCCTATTCAAACAAAACTTATTTGTGGATCGAATTGCTTGAAATTTGGTGTATAGGTAGCTTTTTGCTTAGATTAACGGGAAGACTGGACTTCTCTCCGCGAACTGTACATAGGTGAATTTTTGCTTAGATTCTCTCCGGGAGGGGACTTTGGACTGACCTATTCATACAAAACTTATTTATGGATCGAATTGTTTGAAATTTGGTACATATGTGGCTTTTTGCTGAAATAACAGAAAGACTGCGGTTTTCTTCTGTAAGTGGCCGGAGGACAGATAATTCAAACAAAACTTTTTTATGGATCGAATCGCTTGAAATTTGGTACATAGGTGGCTTTTTGCTTAGATTAAAAAGAAGACTACACCTTCTATGGGAAATGAACCGAAAACTGGCCTATTCAAACAAAACTTATTTGTGGATCGAATTACTTGAAACTCAGTACATAGGTGGCCTTTTGCTTAGATTAACGGGAAGACTAGACTTCTCTCCGTGAACTGTACATATGTGATTTTTTGCTTAGATTCTCTCCGGGAAGTGGACTTTGGACTGGCCTATTCAAACAAAACTTATTTATGGATCAAATTGCTTGAAATTTGGTACATATGTTGCTTTTTGCTGAAATAACAGAAAGACTGCACTTTTCTTCTGTAAGTGGACGGAGGACAGATAATTCAAACAAAACTTTTTTATGGATCGAATCGCTTGAAATTTGGTACATAGGTGGCTTTTTGCTTAGATTAAAAAGAAGACTACACCTTCTACGGGAAATGAACCAAAACTTATTTGTGGATCGAATTACTTGAAACTCGGTACATAGGTGGCCTTTTGCTTAGATTATTGGGAAGACTAGACTTCTCTTCGCCATCTGTACATAGGTGATTTTGGCTTAGATTCTCTCCGGGAAATGGACTTTGGACTGACCTATTCAGACAAAATTTATTTATGGATCGAATTGCTTGAAATTTGGTATATAGGTAGCTTTTTGCTTAGATTAACGGGAAGACTATACTTCTCTCCGGGAACTGTGCAAAAGTGGTTTTTTGCTTAAGTTAAAAAGAAGACTACACTTCTCTCCGGGAAGTGGACTTTGGACTGAGCTATTCAACCAGAACTTATTTATGGATATAACTGCTTGAAATTTGGTACATATGTAAGTGGCTTTTTGCTTAGATTAACGGGAAGACTAGACTTCTCTCCGGGAACTGTACATAGGTGGTTATTTGCTTAGATTAAAATGAAGGCCACACTTTCTACGGGGAATGGACCGAAAACTGGCCTATTCAAACAAAACTTATTTGTGGATAGAATTGCTTGAAATTTGGTACATATGTGGCTTTTTGCTAAAATAACAGTTAGATTACACTTCTCTGCGAACTGTACGAAAGTGGTTTTTTTGGTTAAGTTAAAAAGAAAACTACACTTCTCTCGGGGAAGTGGCTTTTGGACTGGCCTACTCAAGCAAAACTTATTTATGGATCAAATTGCTTGAAATTTGGTGCATATGTGGCTTTCTGCTGAAACAACAGAAAGACTGCACACTTCTCCTGTAAGTGGACGGAGGACAGATAATTCAAACAAAACTTATTTATGGATCGAATCGCTTGAAATTTGGTACATAGGTGGCTTTTTGCTTAGATTAAAAAGAAGACTACACCTTTTACGGGAAATGAACCGAAAACTGGCCTATTCAAACAAAACTTATTTGTGGATCGAATTACTTGAAACTCGGTACATAGGTGGCCTTTTGCTTAGATTATTGGGAAGACTAGACTTCTCTCCGCCAACTGTACATAGGTGATTTTGTGCTTAGATTCTCTCCGGGAGGGGACTTTGGACTGACCTATTCAGACAAAACTTATTTATGGATATAATTGCTTGAAATTCGCTACATAGGGAACTGTACATAGGTGAATTTTTGCTTAGATTCTCTCCGGGAAATGGACTTTGGACTGACCTATTCAGACAAAACTTATTTATGGATCGAATTGCTTGAAATTTGGTGTATAGGTAGCTTTTTGCTTAGATTAACGGGAAGACTATACTTCTCTCTGCAAACTGTACATAGGTGATTTTTTGCTTAGATTCTCTCCGGGAGGGGACTTTGGACTGACCTATTCAGACAAAACTTATTTATGGATATAACTGCTTGAAATTTGGTACATATGTGGCTTTTTGCTGAAATAACAGAAAGACTGCGCTTTTCTTCTGTAAGTGGCCGGAGGACAGATGATTCAAACAAAACTTTTTTATGGATCGAATCGCTTGAAATTTGGTACATATGTAGGTGGCTTTTTGCTTAGATTAACGGGAAGACTAGACTTCTTTTCGGGAACTGTACATAGGTGGTTATTTGCTTAGATTAAAATGAAGACCACACTTTCTACGGGGAATGGACCGAAAACTGGCCTATTCAAACAAAACTTATTTTTGGATCGAATTGCTTGGAATTTGGTACGTATGTGGCTTTTTGCTAAAATAACAGTTAGATTACACTTCTCTCCGGGAACTGTACGAAGGTGG
This sequence comes from Ceratitis rosa, assembly GCA_037013455.1. NCBI lineage: Eukaryota > Metazoa > Arthropoda > Insecta > Diptera > Tephritidae > Ceratitis > Ceratitis rosa. The sequence goes on from JAWMAG010000129.1 coordinate 851,124, forward strand.
TTTTATGGTTAAGTTAAAAAGAAGACTACACTTCTCTCCGGGAAGTGGGCTGTGGACTGGCCTATTCAAACAAAACTTATTTATGGATCAAATTGCTTGAAATTTGGTACATATTTATGTGGCTTTTTGCTGAAATAACAGAAAGACTGAACTTTTCTCCTGTAAGTGGACGGAGGACAGATAATTCAAACAAAACTTTTTTATGGATCGAATCGCTTGAAATTTGGTACATATGTGGCTTTTTGCTTAGATTAAAGGAAAGACTACACTTCTCTCCGGGAACTGTGCAAAGGTGGTTTTTTGCTTAAGTTAAAAGGATGACTACACTTCTTTCCGGGAAGTGGACTTTGGACTAACCTATTCAACGTATTTGTGGATATAATTGCTTGAAATTCGGTACGTAGGGAACTGTACATTGGTGAATTTTTGCTTAGATTATCTTCGGGAAGTGGACTTTGGACTGACCTATTCAGACAAAACTTATTTATGGGTCGAATTGCTTGAAATTTGATATATTGGTAGCTTTTTGCTTAGCTTAAGGGGAAGACTATACTTCTCTACGGGAACTGTGCAAAGGTGGTTTTTTGCTTAAGTTAAAAGGATGACTACACTTCTTTCCGGGAAGTGGAATTTGGACTGACCTATTCAACCAAAACGTATTTATGGATATAATTGCTTGAAATTCGGTACATAGGGAACTGTACATAGGTGAATGTTTGCTTAGATTCTCTCGGGGAAGTGGACTTTGGACTGACCTATTCAGACAAAACTTATTTATGGGTCGAATGGCTTGAAATTTGGTATATAGGTAGCTTTTTGCTTAGATTAACGGGAAGACTATACTTCTCTCCGGGAACTGTGCGAAGGTGGCTTTTCGCTTAAGTTAAAAAGAAGACTACACTTCTCTCCGGGAAGTGGACTTTGGACTGAGCTATTCAACCAAAACTTATTTATGGATATAACTGCTTGAAATTTGGTACATATGTAGGTGGCTTTTTGCTTAGATTAACGAGAAGACTAGACTTCTCTCCGGGAACTGTACATAGGTGGTTATTTGCTTAGATTAAATTGAAGACCACACTTTCTACGGGGAATGAACCGAAAACTGGCCTATTCAAACAAAACTTATTTGTGGATCGAATTGTTTGAAATTTTGTACATACACGTATGTGGCTTTTTGCTGAAATAGCAGGAAGACCACACTTTTCTCCGGGAAGGGGACCGGGGACAGATAATTCAAACAAATCTTTTTTATGGATCGCGTTGCTTGAAATTTAGTATATAGGTGGCTTTTTGGTTAAATTAACAGGAAGACTACACTTCTCTCCTGAAAATGGACCGGGAACTGACCATTTCAAGAAAACTTATTTATGGATTGAATTACTTGAAATTCGGTACATAGGTGGCTTTTTGCTTAGATCAAAATGAAGACTACACTTTCTACTGAAATGGACCGGGAACTGGCCTATTCAAACAAAACTTATTTGTTGATCGACTGTGCAAAGGTGGTTTTTTGCTTAAGTTAAAAGGAAGACTACACTTCTTTCCGGGAAGTGGACTTTGGACTGACCTGTTCAACCAAAACGTATTTATGGATATAATTGCTTGAAATTCGGTACATAGGGAACTGTACATAGGTGAATTTTTGGCTAGATTCTCTCCGGGAAGTGGACTTTGGACTGACCTATTCAGACAAAATTTATTTATGGATCGAATTGCTTAAAATTTGGTATATAGGTAGCTTTTTTCTTAGATTAACGGGAAGACTATACTTCTCTCCGGGAACTGTGCAAAGGTGGTTTTTTGCTTAAGTTAAAACGAAGACTACACTTCTCTCCGGGAGATAGACTTTGGACTGAGCTATTCAACCAGAACTTATTTATGGATCGACTTGCTTGAATTTTGGTATATAGGTGGCTTTTTGCTTAGATTAACGGGAAGACTAGACTTCTCTCCGGGAACTGTACATAGGTGGTTATTTGCTTAGATTAAAATGAAGACAACACTTTCTACGGGGAATGGACCGAAAACTGGCCTATTCAAACAAAACTTATTTGTGGATAGAACTGCTTGAAATTTGGTACATATGTGGCTTTTTGCTAAAATAACAGTTAGATTACACTTCTCTCCGGGAACTGTACGAAGCTGGTTTTTTGGTTAAGTTAAAAAGAAGACTACACTTCTCTCCGGGAAGTGGGCTTTGGACTGGCCTATTCAAACAAAACTTATTTATGGATCAAATTGCTTGAAATTTGGTACATATTTATGTGGCTTTTTGCTGAAATAACAGAAAGACTGAACTTTTCTCCTGTAAGTGGACGGAGGACAGATAATTCAAACAAAACTTTTTTATGGATCGAATCGCTTGAAATTTGGTACATATGTGGCTTTTTGCTTAGATTAAAGGAAAGACTACACTTCTCTCCGGGAACTGGGCAAAGGTGGTTTTTTGCTTAAGTTAAAAGGATGACTACACTTCTTTCCGGGAAGTGGACTTTGGACTAACCTATTCAACGTATTTATGGATATAATTGCTTGAAATTCGGTACATAGGGAACTGTACATTGGTGAATTTTTGCTTAGATTATCTTCGGGAAGTGGACTTTGGACTGACCTATTCAGACAAAACTTATTTATGGGTCGAATGGCTTGAAATTTGGTATATAGGTAGCTTTTTGCTTAGATTAACGGGAAGACTATACTTCTCTCCGGGAACTGTGCGAAGGTGGCTTTTCGCTTAAGTTAAAAAGAAGACTACACTTCTCTCCGGGAAGTGGACTTTGGACTGAGCTATTCAACCAAAACTTATTTATGGATATAACTGCTTGAAATTTGGTACATATGTAGGTGGCTTTTTGCTTAGATTAACGGGAAGACTAGACTTCTCTCCGGGAACTGTACATAGGTGGTTATTTGCTTAGATTAAATTGAAGACCACACTTTCTACGGGGAATGGACCGAAAACTGGCCTATTCAAACAAAACTTATTTGTGGATCGAATTGTTTGAAATTTTGTACATACACGTATGTGGCTTTTTGTTGAAATAGCAGGAAGACCACACTTTTCTCCGGGAAGTGGACCGGGGACAGATAATTCAAACAAATCTTTTTTATGGATCGCGTTGCTTGAAATTTAGTATATAGGTGGCTTTTTGGTTAAATTAACAGGAAGACTACACTTCTCTCCTGAAAATGGACCGGGAACCGACCATTTCAAGAAAACTTATTTATGGATTGAATTACTTGAAATTCGGTACATAGGTGGCTTTTTGCTTAGATCAAAATGAAGACTACACTTTCTACTGAAATGGACCGGGAACTGGCCTATTCAAACAAAACTTATTTGTTGATCGACTGTGCAAAGGTGGTTTTTTGCTTAAGTTAAAACGAAGACTACACTTCTCTCCGGGATATGGACTTTGGACTGAGCTATTCAACCAGAATTTTTTATGGATCGACTTGCTTGAAATTTGGTATATAGGTGGCTTTTTGCTTAGATTAACGGGAAGACTAGACTTCTCTCCGGGAACTGTACGTAGGTGGTTATTTGCTTAGATTAAAATGAAGACCACACTTTCTACGGGGAATGGACCGAAAACTGGCCTATTCAAACAAAACTTATTTGTGGATAGAACTGCTTGAAATTTGGTACCTATGTGGCTTTTTGCTAAAATAACAGTTAGATTACACTTCTCTCCGGGAACTGTACGAAGGTGGTTTTTTGGTTAAGTTAAAAAGAAGACTACACTTCTCTCCGGGAAGTGGGTTTTGAACTGGCCTATTCAAACAAAACTTATTTATGGATCGAATCGCTTGAAATTTGGTACATAGGTGGCTTTTTGCTTAGATTAAAAAGAAGACTACACCTTCTACGGGAAATGAACCGAAAACTGGCCTATTCAAACAAAACTTATTTGTGGATCGAATTACTTGAAACTCGGTACATAGGTGGCCTTTTGCTTAGATTAATGGGAAGACTAGACTTCTCTCCGCCAACTGTACATATGTGATTTTTTGCTTAGATTCTCTCCGGGAAGTGGACTTTGGACTGACCTATTCAGACAAAACTTATTTATGGATCGAATTGCTTGAAATTTGGTACATATGTGGCTTTTTGCTTGGATTAAAGGGAAGAATACACTTCTCTTCGGGAACTGTGCAAAGGTGGTTTTTTGCTTAAGTTAAAAGGAAGACTACACTTCTTTCCGGGAAGTGAACTTTGGACTGACCTATTCAACCAAAACGTATTTATGGATATCTTCTTCTTTATTGGCGTTGGCACCGCTTACGCGATTATAGCCGAAGCAATTACAGCGCGCCATTCATCTTTTCTTTTCGCTGTTTGGCGCCAGTTGGAAATGCCAAGTGCACCCAGGTCACTCTCTACTTGATCTTTCCAACGGAGTGGAGGTCTTCCTCTTCCTCTGCTTCCACCAGCGGGTACTGCAACAAATATTTTCAAAGCTGGAGTGTTTTCATCCATTCGGACGACATGGCCTAGCCAGCGTAGCCGCTGTCTCTTCATTCGCTGAACTATGTCAATATCGTCGTATAGCTCGTACAGCTCATCGTTCTATCGTCTGCGGTATTCGCCGTTGCTAATGCGCAAAGGACCATAAATCGTTCGCAGAACTTTCCTCTCGAAGACTCCTAGAGCCGACTCATCAGATGTTGACATCGTCCACGCTTCTGCGCCATATATTAGGACCGGTATAATGAGCGACTTGTAGAGCTTGATTTTCGTTCGTCGAGAGAGGGCTTTACTTTTCAATTGCCTACTCAGCCCAAAGTAGCACCTGTTGGCAAGAGTGATTCTGCGCTGGATTTCAAGGCTGACATTGTTGTTGGTATTAATGCTGGTTCCTAGATAGACGAAATTATCTACGACCTCGAAGTTATGACTGTCAACAGTGACGTGGGAGCCGAGTCGCGAATGCGATGACTGTTTGTTTGATGACAGGAGATATTTCGTCTTGCCCTCATTCACTACCAGACCCATTCGTTTCGCTTCTTTATCAAGTCTGGAGAAAGCAGAACTCACGTCGCGGTTGTTGAGGCCAATAATGTCGATATCATCGGCGTACGCCAGCAGCTGTACACTCTTATAGAAGATTGTACCTTCTCTATTTAGTTCTGCAGCTCGTATTATTTTCTCCAGCATTAAATTAAAAAAGTCACACGATAAGGAATCACCCTGTCTGAAACCTCGTTTGGTATCGAACGGCTCGGAGAGGTCCTTCCCGATCCTGACGGAGCTTTTAGTGTTGCTTAACGTCAGTTTACTTAGCCGTATAAGTTTTGCGGGGATTCCAAATTCAGACATAGCGGCATAAAGGCAGCTCCTATTCGTGCTGTCGAAGGCGGCTTTAAAATCGACGAAAAGGTGGTGGGTGTCGATTCTCTTTTCACGGGTCTTTTCCAAGATTTGGCGTATGGTGAATATCTGGTCAATGGTTGACTTACCAGGCCTAAAGCCACACTGATAAGGTCCAATCAGTTTGTTGACGGTGGGCTTTAGTCTTTCACACAATACGCTTGATAAGACCTTATATGCGATATTAAGAAGGCTTATTCCACGATAATTGGCGCAGACTGTGGGATCGCCTTTCTTGTGGATCGGGCAGAGCACACTTAAATTCCAATCGTCGGGCATGCTTTCATCCGACCATATTTTACAAAGGAGCTGATGCATGCACCTGATCAGCTCTTCGCCGCCGTGTTTGAATAGCTCGGCCGGTAATCCATCGGCCCCTGCCGCTTTGTTGTTTTTTAAGCGGACGATTGCTATTCGCACTTCTTCATAGTCGGGTAACGGAACAACTTTCCCATCGTCATCAATTGGAGTTTCGGGTTCACCATCTCCGCGTGTTTCCTGTTCACTGCCATTCAGCAGGCTGGAGAAGTGCTCCCTCCATAAATCGAGTATACTCTGGGCATCTGTCACTAGCTCACCTCCCTGGGTCCTACAAGAGTTCGCTCCGGTCTTGAAACCTTCTGTAAGTCGCCGTATCTTTTCATAGAATTTTCGAGCGTTACCCTTGTCGGCCAGCTTCTCAAGCTCCTCGTACTCGCGCATCTCGGCCTCTTTCTTTTTTTCTCTGCAGACGCGCCTTGCTTCCCTCTTCAGTTCTCGGTATCTATCCCACCCCGCACGTGTTGTGGTTGATCGCAAGGTTGCGAGGTAGGCAGTCTGTTTTCTCTCCACTGCGGCACGGCAATCCTCATCGTACCAGCTGTTTTTGCGACCTTTCCGAAATCCGATGGTTTCGTTTGCAGCTGTACGCAGGGAGTTTGCAATGCCGTCCCACAGTTCCCTTATACCGAGTTGCTGATGAGTGCTCTCAGAGAGCAGGTGTGCAAGTCGAGTAGAAAATCGCTCGGCAGTCTGTTGTGATTGCAGCTTTTCAACGTCGAACCTTCCTTGTGTTTGTTGATGGACGTTCTTCGATACACAGAGGCGCGTGCGTATCTTCGCTGCGACAAGATAGTGATCCGAGTCAATGTTGGGACCTCGGAACGTACGCACATCTAAAACACTGGATACATGTCTTCCGTCTATCACAACATGATCGATCTGGTTGGAAGTTTTCCGATCTGGAGACAGCCAAGTAGCTTGGTGAATTTTTTTGTGCTGGAATCTAGTGCTACAGACAACCATATTTCGGGCCCCGGCGAAGTCGATCAGCCTCAGACCATTTGGAGATGTTTCGTCGTGGAGACTGAATTTTCCGACAGTCGTACCAAAGATACCTTCTTTGCCCACCCTAGCGTTGAAGTCGCCAAGCACAATTTTGACGTCGTGTCGGGGGCAGCGCTCATAAGTGTGTTCGAGGCGCTCGTAAAAGGCATCTTTGGTCAAGTCATCCTTCTCTTCCGTCGGGGCGTGGGCACAAATTAGGGTGGTGTTGAAAAATTTTGTCTTGATGCGAATTGTGGCTAGACGTTCATCCACCGGAGTGAATGCCAGTACTCTGCGACGGAGTCTCTCTCCCACCACGAATCCGACACCAAATTTGCGCTCCTTTATATGGCCGCTGTAGTAAATCTCACAAGGACCCACCTTCTTCCGTCCTTGTCCCGTCCATCGCAATTCTTGGACGGCAGTGATGTCAGCCTTTAACTTTATGAGGACATCAACCAGCTGGGCAGCGGCACCTTCCCAATTAAGGGACCGGACATTCCAGGTGCATGCCCTAAAATCGTAATCCTTAAAACATTTGCAGGGGTCGTCATCAAAAGGGGGGTCTCTCATCCGAGGCTTATGTTGCTTTTTCATTGGGTTGTTTTTTCATGTGGTGGGTTCCAAACCCTACGCACAACCGCATGGGATTCGCCTTCTCACTTTAGCTCGCCTCCAAACGGATGTTCGTTGGCTACCCAGGGGATACGTGGTCTAAGACCGGACGTCGTGAGCTGCTTGAACCATATGCACAAGAATCGTTTCTGGCCACTCCCAGGTGAATGGCAGTCAAAAACTTTCCTCACTTGCGTGAACTTCTACAAATGGCCCCATGGATATAATTGCTTGAAATTCGCTACATAGGGAACTGTACATAGGTGAATTTTTGCTTAGATTCTCTCCGGGAAATGGACTTTGGACTGACCTATTCAGACAAAACTTATTTATGGATTGAGTTGCTTGAAATTTGGTGTATAGGTAGCTTTTTGCTTAGATTAACGGAAAGACTATACTTCTCTCCGGGAACTGTGCAAAGGTGGTTTTTTGCTTAAGTTAAAAATAAGACTACACTTCTCTCCGGGAAGTGGACTTTGGACTGACCTATTCAACCAAAACGTATTTATGGATATAATTGCTTGAAATTCGCTACATAGGGAACTGTACATAGGTGAATTTTTGCTTAGATTCTCTCCGGGAAATGGACTTTGGGCTGACCTATTCAGACAAAACTTATTTATGGATCGAATTGCTTGAAATTTGGTGTATAGGTAGCTTTTTGCTTAGATTAACGGGAAGACTATACTTCTCTCCGCGAACTGTACATAGGTGATTTTTTGCTTAGATTCTCTCCGGAAGGGGACTTTGGACTGACCTATTCTGACAAAACTTATTTATGGATATAACTGCTTGAAATTTGGTACATATGTGGCTTTTTGCTGAAATAACAGAAAGACTGCGCTTTTCTTCTGTAAGTGGCCGGAGGACAGATAATTCAAACAAAACTTTTTTATGGATCGAATCGCTTGAAATTTGGTACATATGTAGGTGGCTTTTTGCTTAGATTAACGGGAAGACTAGACTTCTTTTCGGGAACTGTACATAGGTGGTTATTTGCTTAGATTAAAATGAAGACCACACTTTCTACGGGGAATGGACCGAAAACTGGCCTATTCAAACAAAACTTATTTTTGGATCGAATTGCTTGAAATTTGGTACGTATGTGGCTTTTTGCTAAAATAACAGTTAGATTACACTTTTCTCCGGGAACTGTACGAAGGTGGTTTTATGGTTAAGTTAAAAAGAAGACTACACTTCTCTCCGGGAAGTGGGCTGTGGACTGGCCTATTTAAACAAAACTTATTTATGGATCAAATTGCTTGAAATTTGGTACATATTTATGTGGCTTTTTGCTGAAATAACAGAAAGACTGAACTTTTCTCCTGTAAGTGGACGGAGGACAGATAATTCAAACAAAACTTTTTTATGGATCGAATCGCTTGAAATTTGGTACATATGTGGCTTTTTGCTTAGATAAAAGGAAAGACTACACTTCTCTCCGGGAACTGTGCAAAGGTGGTTTTTTGCTTAAGTTAAAAGGATGACTACACTTCTTTCCGGGAAGTGGACTTTGGACTAACCTATTCAACGTATTTATGGATATAATTGCTTGAAATTCGGTACATAGGGAACTGTACATTGGTGAATTTTTGCTTAGATTCTCTTCGGGAAGTGGACTTTGGACTGACCTATTCAGACAAAACTTATTTATGGGTCGAATTGCTTGAAATTTGATATATTGGTAGCTTTTTGCTTAACTTAAGGGGAAGACTATACTTCTCTACGGGAACTGTGCAAAGGTGGTTTTTTGCTTAAGTTAAAAGGATGACTACACTTCTTTCCGGGAAGTGGACTTTGGACTAACCTATTCAACGTATTTATGGATATAATTGCTTGAAATTCGGTACATAGGGAACTGTACATTGGTGAATGTTTGCTTAGATTCTCTCGGGGAAGTGGACTTTGGACTGACCTATTCAGACAAAACTTATTTATGGGTCGAATGGCTTGAAATTTGGTATATAGGTAGCTTTTTGCTTAGATTAACGGGAAGACTATACTTCTCTCCGGGAACTGTGCGAAGGTGGCTTTTCGCTTAAGTTAAAAAGAAGACTACACTTCTCTCCGGGAAGTGGACTTTGGATTGAGCTATTCAGCCAAAACTTATTTATGGATATAACTGCTTGAAATTTGGTACATATGTAGGTGGCTTTTTGCTTAGATTAACGGGAAGACTAGACTTCTCTCCGGGAACTGTAAATAGGTGGTTATTTGCTTAGATTAAATTGAAGACCACACTTTCTACGGTGAATGGACCGAAAACTGGCCTATTCAAACAAAACTTATTTGTGGATCGAATTGTTTGAAATTTTGTACATACACGTATGTGGCTTTTTGCTGAAATAGCAGGAAGACCACACTTTTCTCCGGGAAGTGGACCGGGGACAGATAATTCAAACAAATCTTTTTTATGGATCGCGTTGCTTGAAATTTAGTATATAGGTGGCTTTTTGGTTAAATTAACAGGAAGACTACACTTCTCTCCTGAAAATGGGCCGGGAACCGACCATTTCAAGAAAACTTATTTATGGATTGAATTACTTGAAATTCGGTACATAGGTGGCTTTTTGCTTAGATCAAAATGAAGACTACACTTTCTACTGAAATGGACCGGGAACTGGCCTATTCAAACAAAACTTATTTGTTGATCGACTGTGCAAAGGTGGTTTTTTGCTTAAGCTAAAACGAAGACTACACTTCTCTCCGGGAGATGGACTTTGGACTGAGCTATTCAACCAGAATTTTTTATGGATCGACTTGCTTGAAATTTGGTATATAGGTGGCTTTTTGCTTAGATTAACGGGAAGACTAGACTTCTCTCCGGGAACTGTACATAGGTGGTTATTTGCTTAGATTAAAATGAAGACCACACTTTCTACGGGGAATGGACCGAAAACTGGCCTATTCAAACAAAACTTATTTGTGGATAGAACTGCTTGAAATTTGGTACCTATGTGGCTTTTTGCTAAAATAACAGTTAGATTACACTTCTCTCCGGGAACTGTACGAAGGTGGTTTTTTGGTTAAGTTAAAAAGAAGACTACACTTCTCTCCGGGAAGTGGGTTTTGAACTGGCCTATTCAAACAAAACTTATTTATGGATCGAATCGCTTGAAATTGGGTACATAGGGAACTGTACATAGGTGAATTTTTGCTTAGATTCTCTCCGGGAAATGGACTTTGGACTGACCTATTCAGACAAAACTTATTTATGGATCGAGTTGCTTGAAATTTGGTGTATAGGTAGCTTTTTGCTTAGATTAACGGGAAGACTATACTTCTCTCCGGGAACTGTGCAAAGGTGGTTTTTTGCTTAAGTTAAAAATAAGACTACACTTCTCTCCGGGAAGTGGACTTTGGACTGACCTATTCAACCAAAACGTATTTATGGATATAATTGCTTGAAATTCGCTACATAGGGAGCTGTACATAGGTGAATTTTTGCTTAGATTCTCTCCGGGAAATGGACTTTGGACTGACCTATTCAGACAAAACTTATTTATGGATCGAATTGCTTGAAATTTGGTGTATAGGTAGCTTTTTGCTTAGATTAACGGGAAGACTATACTTCTCTCCGCGAACTGTACATAGGTGATTTTTTGCTTAAATTCTCTCCGGGAGGGGACTTTGGACTGACCTATTCTGACAAAACTTATTTATGGATATAACTGCTTGAAATTTGGTACCTATGTGGCTTTTTGCTGAAATAACGGAAAGACTGCGCTTTTCCTCTGTAAGTGGCCGGAGGACAGATAATTCAAACAAAACTTTTTTATGGATCGAATCGCTTGAAATTTGGTACATATGTAGGTGGCTTTTGCTTAGATTAACGGGAAGACTAGACTTCTTTTCGGGAACTGTACATAGGTGGTTATTTGCTTAGATTAAAATGAAGACCACACTTTCTACGGGGAATGGACCGAAAACTGGCCTATTCAAACAAAACTTATTTTTGGATCGAATTGCTTGAAATTTGGTACGTATGTGGCTTTTTGCTAAAATAACAGTTAGATTACACTTCTCTCCGGGAACTGTACGAAGGTGGTTTTATGGTTAAGTTAAAAAGAAGACTACACTTCTCTCCGGGAAGTGGGCTGTGGACTGGCCTATTCAAGCAAAACTTATTTATGGATCAAATTGCTTGAAATTTGGTACATATTTATGTGGCTTTTTGCTGAAATAACAGAAAGACTGAACTTTTCTCCTGTAAGTGGACGGAGGACAGATAATTCAAACAAAACTTTTTTATGGATCGAATCGCTTGAAATTTGGTACATATGTGGCTTTTTGCTTAGATTAAAGGAAAGACTACACTTCTCTCCGGGAACTGTGCAAAGGTGGTTTTTTGCTTAAGTTAAAAGGATGACTACACTTCTTTCCGGGAAGTGGACTTTGGACTAACCTATTCAACGTATTTATGGATATAATTGCTTGAAATTCGGTACATAGGGAACTGTACATAGGTGAATGTTTGCTTAGATTCTCTCGGGGAAGTGGACTTTGGACTGACCTGTTCAGACAAAACTTATTTATGGGTCGAATGGCTTGAAATTTGGTATATAGGTAGCTTTTTGCTTAGATTAACGGGAAGACTATACTTCTCTCCGGGAACTGTGCGAAGGTGGCTTTTCGCTTAAGTTAAAAAGAAGACTACACTTCTCTCCGGGAAGTGGACTTTGGACTGAGCTATTCAACCAAAACTTATTTATGGATATAACTGCTTGAAATTTGATATATTGGTAGCTTTTTGCTTAGCTTAAGGGGAAGACTATACTTCTCTACGGGAACTGTACAAAGGTGGTTTTTTGCTTAAGTTAAAAGGATGACTACACTTCTTTCCGGGAAGTGGAATTTGGACTGACCTATTCAACCAAAACGTATTTATGGATATAATTGCTTGAAATTCGGTACATAGGGAACTGTACATAGGTGAATGTTTGCTTAGATTCTCTCGGGGAAGTGGACTTTGGACTGACCTATTCAGACAAAACTTATTTGTGGATCGAATTGTTTGAAATTTTGTACATACACGTATGTGGCTTTTTGCTGAAATAGCAGGAAGACCACACTTTTCTCCGGGAAGTGGACCGGGGACAGATAATTCAAACAAATCTTTTTTATGGATCGCGTTGCTTGAAATTTAGTATATAGGTGGCTTTTTGGTTAAATTAACAGGAAGACTACACTTCTCTCCTGAAAATGGACCGGGAACCGACCATTTCAAGAAAACTTATTTATGGATTGAATTACTTGAAATTCGGTTCATAGGTGGCTTTTTGCTTAGATCAAAATGAAGACTACACTTTCTACTGAAATGGACCGGGAACTGGCCTATTCAAACAAAACTTATTTGTTGATCGACTGTGCAAAGGTGGTTTTTTGCTTAAGTTAAAACGAAGACTACACTTCTCTCCGGGAGATGGACTTTGGACTGAGCTATTCAACCAGAATTTTTTGTGGATCGACTTGCTTGAAATTTGGTATATAGGTGGCTTTTTGCTTAGATTAACGGGAAGACTAGACTTCTCTCCGGGAACTGTACATAGGTGGTTATTTGCTTATATTAAAATGAAGACCACACTTTCTACGGGGAATGGACCGAAAACTGGCCTATTCAAACAAAACTTATTTGTGGATAGAACTGCTTGAAATTTGGTACCTATGTGGCTTTTTGCTAAAATAACAGTTAGATTACACTTCTCTCCGGGAACTGTACGAAGGTGGTTTTTTGGTTAAGTTAAAAAGAAGACTACACTTCTCTCCGGGAAGTGGGTTTTGAACTGGCCTATTCAAACAAAACTTATTTATGGATCGAATCGCTTGAAATTTGGTACATAGGTGGCTTTTTGCTTAGATTAAAAAGAAGACTACACCTTCTACGGGAAATGAACCGAAAATTGGCCTATTCAAACAAAACTTATTTGTGGATCGAATTACTTGAAACTCGGTACATAGGTGGCCTTTTGCTTAGATTAATGGGAAGACTAGACTTCTCTCCGCCAACTGTACATAGGTGATTTTGTGCTTAGATTCTCTTAGGGAGGGGACTTTGGACTGACCTATTCAGACAAAACTTATTTATGGATCGAATTGCTTGAAATTTGGTACATATGTGGCTTTTTGCTTGGATTAAAGGGAAGAATACACTTCTCTTCGGGAACTTTGCAAAGGTGGTTTTTTGCTTAAGTTAAAAGGAAGACTACACTTCTTTCCGGGAAGTGAACTTTGGACTGACCTATTCAACCAAAACGTATTTATGGATATAATTGCTTGAAATTCGCTACATAGGGAACTGTACATAGGTGAATTTTTGCTTAGATTCTCTCCGGGAAATGGACTTTGGACTGACCTATTCAGACAAAACTTATTTATGGATCGAGTTGCTTGAAATTTGGTGTATAGGTAGCTTTTTGCTTAGATTAACGGGAAGACTATACTTCTCTCCGGGAACTGTGCAAAGGTGGTTTTTTGCTTAAGTTAAAAATAAGACTACACTTCTCTCCGGGAAGTGGACTTTGGACTGACCTATTCAACCAAAACGTATTTATGGATATAATTGCTTGAAATTCGCTACATAGGGAACTGTACATAGGTGAATTTTTGCTTAGATTCTCTCCGGGAAATGGACTTTGGACTGACCTATTCTGACAAAACTTATTTATGGATATAACTGCTTGAAATTTGGTACATATGTGGCTTTTTGCTGAAATAACAGAAAGACTCCGCTTTTCCTCTGTAAGTGGCCGGAGGACAGATAATTCAAACAAAACTTTTTTATGGATCGAATCGCTTGAAATTTGGTACATATGTAGGTGGCTTTTTGCTTAGATTAACGGGAAGACTAGACTTCTTTTCGGGAACTGTACATGGGTGGTTATTTGCTTAGATTAAAATGAAGACCACACTTTCTACGGGGAATGGACCGAAAACTGGCCTATTCAAACAAAACTTATTTTTGGATCGAATTGCTTGAAATTTGGTACGTATGTGGCTTTTTGCTAAAATAACAGTTAGATTACACTTCTCTCCGGGAACTGTACGAAGGTGGTTTTATGGTTAAGTTAAAAAGAAGACTACACTTCTCTCCGGGAAGTGGGCTTTGGACTGGCCTATTCAAACAAAACTTATTTATGGATCAAATTGCTTGAAATTTGGTACATATTTATGTGGCTTTTTGCTGAAATAACAGAAAGACTGAACTTTTCTCCTGTAAGTGGACGGAGGACAGATAATTCAAACAAAACTTTTTTATGGATCGAATCGCTTGAAATTTGGTACATATGTGGCTTTTTGCTTAGATTAAAGGAAAGACTACACTTCTCTCCGGGAACTGTGCAAAGGTGGTTTTTTGCTTAAGTTAAAAGGATGACTACACTTCTTTCCGGGAAGTGGACTTTGGACTAACCTATTCAACGTATTTATGGATATAATTGCTTGAAATTCGGTACATAGGGAACTGTACATTGGTGAATTTTTGCTTAGATTCTCTTCGGGAAGTGGACTTTGGACTGACCTATTCAGACAAAACTTATTTATGGGTCGAATGGCTTGAAATTTGATATATTGGTAGCTTTTTGCTTAACTTAACGGGAAGACTATACTTCTCTACGGGAACTGTGCAAAGGTGGTTTTTTGCTTAAGTTAAAAGGATGACTACACTTCTTTCCGGGAAGTGGACTTTGGACTGACCTATTCAACCAAAACGTATTTATGGATATAATTGCTTGAAATTCGGTACATAGGGAACTGTACATAGGTGAATGTTTGCTTAGATTCTCTCGGGGAAGTGGACTTTGGACTGACCTATTCAGACAAAACTTATTTATGGGTCGAATGGCTTGAAATTTGGTATATAGGTAGCTTTTTGCTTAGATTAACGGGAAGACTATACTTCTCTCCGGGAACTGTGCGAAGGTGGCTTTTCGCTTAAGTTAAAAAGAAGACTACACTTCTCTCCGGGAAGTGGACTTTGGACTGAGCTATTCAACCAAAACTTATTTATGGATATAACTGCTTGAAATTTGGTACATATGTAGGTGGCTTTTTGCTTAGATTAACGGGAAGACTATACTTCTCTCCGGGAACTGTACATAGGTGGTTATTTGCTTAGATTAAATTGAAGACCACACTTTCTACGGGGAATGGACCGAAAACTGGCCTATTCAAACAAAACTTATTTGTGGATCGAATTGTTTGAAGTTTTGTACATACACGTATGTGGCTTTTTGCTGAAATAGCAGGAAGACCACACTTTTCTCCGGGAAGTGGACCGGGGACAGATAATTCAAACAAATCTTTTTTATGGATCGCGTTGCTTGAAATTTAGTATATAGGTGGCTTTTTGGTTAAATTAACAGGAAGACTACACTTCTCTCCTGAAAATGGACCGGGAACCGACCATTTCAAGAAAACTTATTTATGGATTGAATTACTTGAAATTCGGTACATATGTGGCTTTTTGCTTAGATCAAAATGAAGACTACACTTTCTACTGAAATGGACCGGGAACTGGCCTATTCAAACAAAACTTATTTGTTGATCGACTGTGCAAAGGTGGTTTTTTGCTTAAGTTAAAACGAAGACTACACTTCTCTCCGGGAGATGGACTTTGGACTGAGCTATTCAACCAGAATTTTTTATGGATCGACTTGCTTGAAATTTGGTATATAGGTGGCTTTTTGCTTAGATTAACGGGAAGACTAGACTTCTCTCCGGGAACTGTACATAGGTGGTTATTTGCTTAGATTAAAATGAAGACCACACTTTCTACGGGGAATGGACCGAAAACTGGCCTATTCAAACAAAACTTATTTGTGGATAGAACTGCTTGAAATTTGGTACCTATGTGGCTTTTTGCTAAAATAACAGTTAGATTACACTTCTCTCCGGGAACTGTACGAAGGTGGTTTTTTGGTTAAGTTAAAAAGAAGACTACACTTCTCTCCGGGAAGTGGGTTTTGAACTGGCCTATTCAAACAAAACTTATTTATGGATCGAATCGCTTGAAATTTTGTACATAGGTGGCTTTTTGCTTAGATTAAAAAGAAGACTACACCTTCTACGGGAAATGAACCGAAAACTGGCCTATTCAAACAAAACTTATTTGTGGATCGAATTACTTGAAACTCGGTACATAGGTGGCCTTTTGCTTAGATTAATGGGAAGACTATACTTCTCTCCGCCAACTGTACATAGGTGATTTTGTGCTTAGATTCTCTTAGGGAGGGGACTTTGGACTGACCTATTCAGACAAAACTTATTTATGGATCGAATTGCTTGAAATTTGGTACATATGTGGCTTTTTGCTTGGATTAAAGGGAAGAATACACTTCTCTTCGGGAACTGTGCAAAGGTGGTTTTTTGCTTAAGTTAAAAGGAAGACTACACTTCTTTCCGGGAAGTGAACTTTGGACTGACCCATTCAACCAAAACGTATTTATGGATATAATTGCTTGAAATTCGCTACATAGGGAACTGTACATAGGTGAATTTTTGCTTAGATTCTCTCCGGGAAATGCATTTGGACTGACCTATTCAGACAAAACTTATTTATGGATCGAGTTGCTTGAAATTTGGTGTATAGGTAGCTTTTTGCTTAGATTAACGGGAAGACTTTACTTCTCTCCGGTTACTGTGCAAAGGTGGTTTTTTGCTTAAGTTAAAAATAAGACTACACTTCTCTCCGGGAAGTGGACTTTGGACTGACCTATTCAACCAAAACGTATTTATGGATATAATTGCTTGAAATTCGCTACATAGGGAACTGTACATAGGTGAATTTTTGCTTAGATTCTCTCCGGGAAATGGACTTTGGACTGACCTATTCAGACAAAACTTATTTATGGATCGGCTTGCTTGAAATTTGGTGTATAGGTAGCTTTTTGCTTAGATTAACGGGAAGACTATACTTCTCTCCGCGAACTGTACATAGGTGATTTTTTGCTTAGATTCTCTCCGGGAGGGGACTTTGGACTGACCTATTCTGACAAAACTTATTTATGGATATAACTGCTTGATATTTGGTACATATGTGGCTTTTTGCTGAAATAACAGAAAGACTGCGCTTTTCTTCTGTAAGTGGCCGGAGGACAGATAATTCAAACAAAACTTTTTTATGGATCGAATCGCTTGAAATTTGGTACATATGTAGGTGGCTTTTTGCTTAGATTAACGGAAAGACTAGACTTCTTTTCGGGAACTGTACATAGGTGGTTATTTGCTTAGATTAAAATGAAGACCACACTTTCTACGGGGAATGGACCGAAAACTGGCCTATTCAAACAAAACTTATTTTTGGATCGAATTGCTTGAAATTTGGTACGTATGTGGCTTTTTGCTAAAATAACAGTTAGATTACACTTCTCTCCGGGAACTGTACGAAGGTGGTTTTATGGTTAAGTTAAAAAGAAGACTACACTTCTCTCCGGGAAGTGGGCTTTGGACTGGCCTATTCAAACAAAACTTATTTATGGATCAAATTGCTTGAAATTTGGTACATATTTATGTGGCTTTTTGCTGAAATAACAGAAAGACTGAACTTTTCTCCTGTAAGTGGACGGAGGACAGATAATTCAAACAAAACTTTTTTATGGATCGAATCGCTTGAAATTTGGTACATATGTGGCTTTTTGCTTAGATTAAAGGAAAGACTACACTTCTCTCCGGGAACTGGGCAAAGGTGGTTTTTTGCTTAAGTTAAAAGGATGACTACACTTCTTTCCGGGAAGTGGACTTTGGACTAACCTATTCAACGTATTTATGGATATAATTGCTTGAAATTCGGTACATAGGGAACTGTACATAGGTGAATTTTTGCTTAGATTCTCTTCGGGAAGTGGACTTTGGACTGACCTATTCAGACAAAACTTATTTATGGGTCGAATTGCTTGAAATTTGATATATTGTTAGCTTTTTGCTTAACTTAAGGGGAAGACTATACTTTTCTACGGGAACTGTGCAAAGGTGGTTTTTTGCTTAAGTTAAAAGGATGACTACACTTCTTTCCGGGAAGTGGACTTTGGACTGACCTATTCAACCAAAACGTATTTATGGATATAATTGCTTGAAATTCGGTACATAGGGAACTGTACATAGGTGAATGTTTGCTTAGACTCTCTCGGGGAAGTGGACTTTGGACTGACCTATTCAGACAAAACTTATTTATGGGTCGAATGGCTTGAAATTTGGTATGTAGGTAGCTTTTTGCTTAGATTAACGGGAAGACTATACTTCTCTCCGGGAACTGTGCGAAGGTGGCTTTTTGCTTAAGTTAAAAGGATGACTACACTTCTTTCCGGGAAGTGGACTTTGGACTAACCTATTCAACGTATTTATGGATATAATTGCTTGAAATTCGGTACATAGGGAACTGTACATTGGTGAATTTTTGCTTAGATTCTCTTCGGGAAGTGGACTTTGGACTGACCTATTCAGACAAAACTTATTTATGGGTCGAATTGCTTGAAATTTGATATATTGGTAGCTCTTTGCTTAACTTAAGGGGAAGACTATACTTCTCTACGGGAACTGTGCAAAGGTGGTTTTTTGCTTAAGTTAAAAAGAAGACTACACTTCTCTCCGGGAAGTGGACTTTGGACTGAGCTATTCAACCAAAACTTATTTATGGATATAACTGCTTGAAATTTGATACATATGTAGGTGGCTTTTTGCTTAGATTAACGGGAAGACTAGACTTCTCTCCGGGAACTGTACATAGGTGGTTATTTGCTTAGATTAAATTGAAGACCACACTTTCTACGGGGAATGGACCGAAAACTGGCCTATTCAAACAAAACTTATTTGTGGATCGAATTGTTTGAAATTTTGTATATACACGTATGTGGCTTTTTGCTGAAATAGCAGGAAGACCACACTTTTCTCCGGGAAGGGGACCGGGGACAGATAATTCAAACAAATCTTTTTTATGGATCGCGTTGATTGAAATTTAGTATATAGGTGGCTTTTTGGTTAAATTAACAGGAAGACTACACTTCTCCCCTGAAAATGGACCGGGAACTGACCATTTCAAGAAAACTTATTTATGGATTGAATTACTTGAAATTCGGTACATAGGTGGCTTTTTGCTTAGATCAAAATGAAGACTACACTTTCTACTGAAATGGACCGGGAACTGGCCTATTCAAACAAAACTTATTTGTTGATCGGATTGCTTGAAATTTAGTACATATGTAGCTTTTTGCTGAAATACCAGGAAGACTACACTTTTCTCCTGAAAGTGGACCGGGGACAGATAATTTAAGAAAAACTTATTTATGGATTGAATTACTTGAAACTCGGTACATAGGTGGCTTTTTGATTAGATTAACGGGAAGACCACACTTCACTCCGGGAACTGTGCAAAGGTGGTTTTTTGCTTAAGTTAAAAATAAGACTACACTTCTCTCCGGGAAGTGGACTTTGGACTGACCTATTCAAACAAACCTTATTTATGGATATAGTTGCTTGAAATTTGGTACATATGTGGATTTTTGCTGAAATAACAGGAAGACTTCACTTTTCTCCTCTAAGCGGACGGGGGACAGATAATTCAAACAAACTTTTTTATGTCGAATCGGTTGAAATTTGGTACATTGGTGGCTTTTTAATTAGATTAAATAGAAAACTACACTTTCTACGGGAAATGAACCGGAAACAGGCCTATTCAAACAAAATTTATTTGTTTATCGAATTGCTTGAAATTTGATACATATGTGGCTTTTTGCTGAAATAGCAGGAAGATTAGACTTTTCTCCTGAAAGTGGATCGGGGACAGATAATGTAAGAAAAACTTTTTTATGGATCGAGTTGCTTGAAATTTAGTACATAGGTGGCTTTTTGCTTAAATTAACAGGAAGACTACACTTCGCCCCAGAAAATGGACCGGGAACTGACCATTTGCAGAAAACTTATTTATGGATTGAATTACTTAAAATTTGGTACATAGGTGGCTTAAATGAAAAAAAAAAAATAATACACTTTTCTCCGGGAAATGGACCGGGAACTGGCCTATTTAAACAAAACTTATTTATGGGTCGAATTGCTTGAAATTCGGTACATATGTAGCGTTTTGATAAAATAACAGAAAGACTACACTTCTCTCCGGGAACTGTGCAAAGGTGGTTTTTTGCTTATGTTAAAAATAACACTACACTTCCCTCCGGGAAGTGGACTTTGGACTGACCCATTATGGATATAATTGCTCGAAATTCGGTACATAGGTAGCTTTTTGGTTAGATTAACGGGAAGACTAGACTTCTCTCCGGGAACTGTACATAGGTGGTTTCTTGCTTAGTTTAAAATGAAGACTACACTTCTCTCCTAAAAATGGACCGGGAACTGACCATTTCAAGAAAACTTATTTATGGATTGAATTACTAGAAATTCGGTACATAGGTGGCTTTTTGCTTAGATCAAAATGAAGACTACACTTTCTACTGAAATGGACCGGGAACTGGCCTTTTCAAACAAAACTTATTTGTTGATCGAATTGCTTAAAATTTGGTACATATGTGGCTTTTTGCTGAAATAGCAGGAAAACCACACTTTTCTCCGGGAAGAGGACCGGGGACAGATAATTCAAACAAAACTTTTTTATGGATCGAGTTGTTTGAAATTTAGTACATAGGTGGTTTTTTGCTTAAAATAACAGGAAGACTGCACTTCTCTCCGGAAAATGGACCGGGAACTGACCATTTCAAGAAAACTTATTTATGGATGGAATTACTTGAAATTCGGTACATTGGTGGCTTTTTGCTTAGATCAAAATGAATACAACACTTTCTACTGGAAATGAACCGGGAACTGGCGTATTCAAACAAAACTTATTTATGGATCAAATTGCTTGAAATTTGGTAAATATGTGGCTTTTTGCTGAAATAACAGGACGACTTCACTTTTCTCCTCTAAGTGGACGGGGGACAGATAATTCAAGCAAACTTTTTTTTGTCGAATCGGTTGAAATTTGGTACATTGGTGGCTTTTTCCTTACATTAAATAGAAGACTACACTTTCTACGGGAAATGAACCGAAAACAGACCTATTCAAACAAAACTTATTTGTGGATCGAATTGCTTGAAATTTGATACATATGTAGCTTTTTGCTGAAATAGCAGGAAGACTGCACTTTTCTCCTGAAAGTGGACCGGGGACAGATAATTTAAGAAAAACTTAGTTATGGATTGAATTACTTGAAACTCGGTTCATAGGTGGATTTGTGCTTAGATTAAAAAAAGACTACACTTCACTCCGGGAACTGTGCAAAGGTGGTTTTTTGCTTAAGTTAAAAATAAGACTACACTTCTCTCCGGGAAGTGGACTTTGGACTGACCTATTCAAACAAACCTTATTTATGGATATAGTTGCTTGAAATTTGGTACATATGTGGATTTTTGCTGAAATAACAGGAAGACTTCACTTTTCTCCTCTAAGCGGACGGGGGACAGATAATTCAAACAAACTTTTTTATGTCGAATCGGTTGAAATTTGGTACATTGGTGGCTTTTTAATTAGATTAAATAGAAAACTACACTTTCTACGGGAAATGAACCGGAAACAGGCCTATTCAAACAAAATTTATTTGTTTATCGAATTGCTTGAAATTTGATACATATGTGGCTTTTTGCTGAAATAGCAGGAAGATTAGACTTTTCTCCTGAAAGTGGATCGGGGACAGATAATGTAAGAAAAACTTTTTTATGGATCGAGTTGCTTGAAATTTAGTACATAGGTGGCTTTTTGCTTAAATTAACAGGAAGACTACACTTCGCCCCAGAAAATGGACCGGGAACTGACCATTTGCAGAAAACTTATTTATGGATTGAATTACTTAAAATTTGGTACATAGGTGGCTTAAATGAAAAAAAAAAAATAATACACTTTTCTCCGGGAAATGGACCGGGAACTGGCCTATTTAAACAAAACTTATTTATGGGTCGAATTGCTTGAAATTCGGTACATATGTAGCGTTTTGATAAAATAACAGAAAGACTACACTTCTCTCCGGGAACTGTGCAAAGGTGGTTTTTTGCTTATGTTAAAAATAACACTACACTTCCCTCCGGGAAGTGGACTTTGGACTGACCCATTATGGATATAATTGCTCGAAATTCGGTACATAGGTAGCTTTTTGGTTAGATTAACGGGAAGACTAGACTTCTCTCCGGGAACTGTACATAGGTGGTTTCTTGCTTAGTTTAAAATGAAGACTACACTTCTCTCCTAAAAATGGACCGGGAACTGACCATTTCAAGAAAACTTATTTATGGATTGAATTACTAGAAATTCGGTACATAGGTGGCTTTTTGCTTAGATCAAAATGAAGACTACACTTTCTACTGAAATGGACCGGGAACTGGCCTTTTCAAACAAAACTTATTTGTTAATCGAATTGCTTAAAATTTGGTACATATGTGGCTTTTTGCTGAAATAGCAGGAAAACCACACTTTTCTCCGGGAAGAGGACCGGGGACAGATAATTCAAACAAAACTTTTTTATGGATCGAGTTGTTTGAAATTTAGTACATAGGTGGTTTTTTGCTTAAAATAACAGGAAGACTGCACTTCTCTCCGGAAAATGGACCGGGAACTGACCATTTCAAGAAAACTTATTTATGGATGGAATTACTTGAAATTCGGTACATTGGTGGCTTTTTGCTTAGATCAAAATGAATACAACACTTTCTACTGGAAATGAACCGGGAACTGGCGTATTCAAACAAAACTTATTTATGGATCAAATTGCTTGAAATTTGGTAAATATGTGGCTTTTTGCTGAAATAACAGGACGACTTCACTTTTCTCCTCTAAGTGGACGGGGGACAGATAATTCAAGCAAACTTTTTTTTGTCGAATCGGTTGAAATTTGGTACATTGGTGGCTTTTTCCTTACATTAAATAGAAGACTACACTTTCTACGGGAAATGAACCGAAAACAGACCTATTCAAACAAAACTTATTTGTGGATCGAATTGCTTGAAATTTGATACATATGTAGCTTTTTGCTGAAATAGCAGGAAGACTGCACTTTTCTCCTGAAAGTGGACCGGGGACAGATAATTTAAGAAAAACTTAGTTATGGATTGAATTACTTGAAACTCGGTTCATAGGTGGATTTGTGCTTAGATTAAAAAAAGACTACACTTCCCTCCGGGAAGTGGACCAGGGACGGACTTATTAAAAAAAAACATGGTTCGGGTTACTTGAAATTCGGTACATAGGTGGCTTTTTGCTTAGATTAACTGCAAGACTAAACTTCTCTTCGGCAGCTGTACATAGGTTGTTTTTTACTTAGATTGAAAAGAAGACTACTCTTCTCTCCGGGAAGTGGACTTTGAACTGGCCTAATCAAGCAAAACTTATTTATGGACCGAATTGCTTTAAATTTGGTACATACATATCTGGCTTTTTTGCTGAAATAACAGGCAGACTTTTCTCTCCGGGAAGTGGACCAGAAATTAATTTATTCACAAAAAAGTTTATTTATGGCTCGATTCACTAGAAATTTGATACATATGTGGCTTTTTGCTAAAGAACAGGAAGACCACACTTCTCTCCGGGAAGTCTACATAAGTACCTTTTTGCTTAGAGTAAGAAGAAGACTACACTCTTCTCCTGGAAGTGGACCGGTGACTGATAATTCAAAAAAAACTTTTTTATGGATCGAAGTGCTTGAAATTTGGTCATAGGTGGCTTTTTGCTTAGATTAACGGGAAGACTAGACTTCTCTCCGGGAACTGTACAAAGGTGGCTTTTTGCTTAGATTGAAAAGAAGACTACACTTCCTTCCGGAAAATGGACCGGGAGCTGACCAATTCAAGAAAAACTTATTTATGGATTGAATTACTTGAAATTTGGTACATGGGTGTCTTTTTGCTTAGATTAAATAGAAGACTACACTTTCTACGAGAAATGGATCAGCAACGGGCCTATTCAATCAAAACTTATTTATGGATATAACTGCTTGAAATTTTGTTTATAGGGTGCTTTTTGCTTAGATTAACGGGAAGACTAGACTTCTCTCCGGGAACTGTACATAGGTGGTTTTTTGCTTAGCTTAAAATGAAGACTACACTTTCCACGAGGAATGGATCGAAAACTGGCCTATTCAAACAAAACTTATTTGTGGATCGAATTGCTTGAAATTTTGTACATACACGTATGTGACATTTTGCTGAAATAGCAGGAAGACTACACTTTTCTCCGGGAAGGGGACCGGGGACAGATAATTCAAACAAATCTTTTTTATGGATCGAGTTGTTTGAAATTTAGTATATAGGTGGCTTTTTGGTTAAATTAACAGGAAGACCAGACTTCTCTCCTGAAAATGGACCGGGAAATGACCATTTCAAGAAAACTTATTCATGGATTGAATTACTTGAATTTCGGTACATAGGTGGCTTTTTGCTGAAATAACTGGAAGACTTCACTTTTCTCCTCTGAGTGAACGGGGGACAGATAATTCAAACAAACTTTTTTATGTCGAATCGGATGAAATTTGGTACATTGGTGGCTTTTTGCTTAGATTAAATAGAAGACTACACTTTCTACGGGAAATGAACCGAAAACAGGCCTATTCAAACAAAACTTATTTGTGGATCGAATTGCTTGAAATTTGATACATATGTGGCTTTTTGCTGAAACAGCAGGAAGATTACACTTTTCTCCTGAAAGTGGACCGGGGACAGATAATGTAAGAAAAACTTTTTTATTTATCGAATTGCTTGAAATTTGGTAAATAGGTATGTGGCGTTTTGATAAAATAACAGGAAGACTATAGTTCTCTCCGGCAACTGTACTGAGGTGGTTTTTACTTAAGATAACAAAACTTATATACGGATATAACTGCTTGAAATTTGGTACATAGGTGACTTTTTGCTTAGATTAACGGGAAGACTAGACTTCTCTCCGGGAACTGTACTGTTATTGCGGGATATACTTGGGGCCGGAATTCCTCATGAAGTCCGGAAACGGGGATCAAATGGGGGCCGATCCTCCACAATAATCCGATCTTAACAAAAAGAATAAACCTACTCTTCTTTCCAAAAAAGGTGAGACTTGGTTTCATTAATTATAATAAATCTCTTTATTGAATAATCTGAAAGAAATATAAAAACAGTAAAAATAATGGGGTAACTTACATTGATGTCGCTGCTGTAAATGCTGGAATCAAAAGAGGACCGTTTGTACGGCAACATCGGCCTTTATAGATTCCACAGAAGGTGGAAATCCAAACCGTAATGGATAACGGGACTCATTCCGAAAACGATTCGTCATCTCATTTTCCAGTACAGAAGCGACATCTGTGTATGAGGCGTTTAATACTAAGCAGTGTTGCATGCATAAACATGCCGCCCGCCTTGCAGCATCACTGCAATAGAAAATACTTAAATATATACATATGTACATGTGTGTAGCATACAAATTATTTTCTTTACATATCATTCAATTTGATTTGTAGAACGTCGGGTCTGCCAGTCTCACGTTATCGAATTCATCTACGACTGGTGCATCCAACGTGTGTTCTGGCGTAGTCTTCATTAGGCTGGGCAGCACCTTCGCCCGAACATCCAGTCTTTCGCGCCAGGCTTTAAGGGTCAAACGGGCTTCGTCTCGCTGGTCATGTGAGGTTGCGTGCAGTCGCCTCGCCAACGCCTTCAATATCGTTGATGATGGCTGCCCTGGGTCGATGAGCGCGCGTATTGATTGTAGTCGGCCATTCACCATTATTCTTGCCATAACTGTGGGTGTAAGGACAGAGCGACTCGGGGTACTTCGAGCGGATCCTTTTATTCGCTGTTGGGCGTCTCTTACAGTTTGATACGTTGATGTTCGTTGGCGGTTACGGGTACGTCGGCGGTCTATGGTTTGCGGTGGGGGTCGATGGATCACCGACCGGATGCCCGACAGAAGGGGTCTGAGTACCGGCGGTTCCCTTGCGCTAGGTGCTTCTTCGGCCACCTGCTGAACATCTTCGTATTCGCTGGCGTTTATTTCTAAGATCCCATCATCGCCTGAGTCTTCTAATGGTTGAGCATCGTAGGGATAACGCCGATTTCTCTGCGTGAGGTCTGCTACATCTATGGCCTTTGGCACGTCTTCGTCACTTTCTGCGGTCTCCCACAGATGCAGGAGACTATGGTGTCGCTGTTTACATCGTTCGCAGGTCCTGGTGGACGGACAATTCTTGGCCATATGATGCGGCGACAGACAATTGGCGCAGTGGCGGTGCAGGAGGACAGCGCGAAGTCTCTCCGCTGGTTCCATTCGTCGCATCTGTCGACAGAACAGTAGCCGATGATTATGTTTGCATATGGGGCACAGGTGTCGCTCTTTTACAATCTTCTCCTTGCTGTTGTGTGCACGAACCATGTTGAGAATCTCTGGAAGTAGAAATATTAAAAGGTTTCACAATGGGACGGGTGATTATGCCTCTCGTCGTTAAGATATCCACGACTCGAACGCAGTTGTCTGGCCCTAAAAAAACCTTAACAACTCTGCCAAGTCGCCATTCATTGGGGGGTAAGTTGTCCTCTTTGACAACTACAAAATCATCAACCTCTATATTTCGCTGAGGACATTGCCACTTGACTCTTTTGTGCAATTCTTCTGTCTTCCAACGCTGACAGAATCCTTGTTGAAGTGCTTTCAACTTTTGCCATCGGCTGATAATGGACATCGGGTTTCCATTGATTTCAGGTTCGGCCATCGCGAGCAACGGACTTCCAATAAGAAAGTGTCCCGGAGTTAAGGGTTCAAGTGAATCGGGATTATCTGATAGTGGGCTAATTGGCCGTGAGCTTAGACATGCTTCTATTCTGGCAAGCAGTGTCGATAATTCCTCCATCGTAAACCGCAGCGCATTTGCCACCTTTCGAAAATGGGTTTTGAAACTCTTCACTCCTGCCTCCCATAATCCTCCCTTGTGAGGAGCCCCTGGAGGTATGAAGTGCCAATTAATTTCTTCGTGCGCATATGACCGCATGGTAAGATGTGAAGCTTCAGTCATGAATTTTTTAAAGTCATGTCTCAAAGCTTTGCTGGCTCCAACGAAGTTTGTGCCGTTGTCCGAGTACATGTTACGCGGACAGCCACGTCTTGCTACAAACCTGGCAAAGGCACCCAAGAATGTTGATGTTGATAAGTCGCTGGTTGCTTCTAGATGTATTGCCTTTGTAGCGAAACAAACAAAGACGCAGACGTATCCCTTTGTTATTAGGCATACTCGGCCCGTGTAATTTTTTATCTCAAACGGACCTGTGAAATCCACTCCAGTGTTTGTGAACGGCCTGGATACGTCCGTTCTTTCAGGTGGGAGCGCAGCCATTAGTTGTTCTCGTGTTTTTCTTCTGTAAATGACACAAACTTTGCAGTTATTAATTACAGTTTTTATTAAAATTCTTAAACGCACGACCCAATACTCTGACCTCATAAGTCTCAGCATCAGTTGATTTCCTCCATGTAAGGAAATCAAGTGTGAGAACTTAACGAGGAGTCGAGAAAATTGGCAATCATAAGGTAAGATGGTCGGGTATCGTTCATTATGTGACAATGACGCTAGCGCTAGTCTTCCGCCTACTCTCATAATTCCATTATTATCAAGAAATGGATTGAGAGTGCGGATGGAGCTCTTAGCGTTTACTGGTTTTGATGAAGCTAATGTATCGTATTCAAGCGAAAAACAACGCTTTTGCGTTAACCGAATTAGACGTGTTTTTACCTCACGAATTTCATCAGCTGTAATTTCTATAGAATGACTTTGTTTTAATAGTTTGAATACCGGATGTATTTTTCGGTAAAATTGCAACATTCGTGCAATTACTCTCAGCGCGCGAGAGAAATCAAAGAATCGTTCTAAAATGTCTTCTGTGTCTATGATCCGTGCTGCGTGAGTTCTAACACATTTTTTCTCCAATTCCGTCTCCATAGGCTCATTATGCATCTGAGGCCACTCAGATGGTTGCCCCTTTAACCAACTAGGGCCCTGCCACCATAGAGTACTCTCTGCAAGTTCTTGAGGGGATACGCCGCGACTACCAAGGTCGGCTGGGTTGTCATTTGAATACACATGATTCCAATCATTCACTCCGACGAGTTCCCCGATTTTCGATACTCTATTTGCCACGAAGGTAGTCCAGCAACAGGGGGGCTTTCGCAGCCATGAGAGCACTATGGTTGAATCGGTCCATTTGTAGATGGTTGGTTGAGCCACGTCAAACTGTGGAAGAAGCGCGTTAATTAACTCCGCCAGCAGTAGAGCACCACATAATTCTAAGCGCGGTAGAGAGATCGTTTTTACCGGTGCTACTTTGGTTTTTCCGACTAACAGATTTACGTCAGGTGTTCCATCTGATGTGCGTTCCCGTACTCTTACGTACAGGGCAGCAGCGTATGCCTTCTCAGAAGCATCACAGAACCCATGAAATTCGATTTCGTTCCATGGTGTAAAATTAATCCACCTTGGAATTCTGATAGTTCCAATGTGGACGTAATTTTTCATAAATTTTTCCCATCGCAGATAAATTCCTCTGGGTAGACAGTCATCCCAGCCTATTTTGGAGAGCCATATATCCTGCATTAAAAATTTTGCCTCAACCACTATGGGTCCTAACCAACCTGGGGGATCGAAGAGTTTTGCTACACAAGATAGCACTTCTCGCTTTGTGTAACTTGATTTAATTTGGACCTCTTGGACATTAAAATGAAATCTATCGTGAGCAGCATTCCACATTATACCTAACATCCTTGCCTCACTCATATCGTCGATTTCCAAGAAATCTTCTTTTAACATATAATCCCTTGGTAAATCAACCAGGATTTCCTTTGAATTTGATGTCCATTTCCGCAAGGGAAATCCAGCTCCTTGTAGGGCCTCGACAAGTTCGTTTCGCATTCGAATAGCTGTGTCGCAGTCGTGAGCTCCGGCAAGGACATCATCCACGTACATGTGCTGCTTGAGGACACTGGAGGCTAGTGGGTATTGAAGTCTGACATCTTCCGCTAGCTGAAGCAGTGTCCTTATTGCTAAGTAAGGAGCGCAGTTGACTCCGAATGTCACCGTTTGCAGTTCATAGTCCATGAGTTCTTCCTCGTTCGACTCTCTAAACAAGATCCTATGAAACCGGGTGTCGTTGGGGTGAAGCAGTATCTGCCGATACATCTTCTCAATATCTGCATTGAAAACATATTTAAAAAATCGCCATTTTAATAAGAGTGCAATGATATCAGATTGCAAAACCGGGCCAGGGTGGAGTGCGTCATTTAAACTGACACCGCTCGAGGTTGGATTTGATGCATTAAATACCACGCGCACCTTCGTGGTTGTGCTGTCCGGCTTGATGACAGCATGATCTGGCAGGTAATATGATGATCCTGAGCTGCTTCTTCCGGGGTCGATGCCAACTGGCTTCATGTGTCCAAGTGTTATGTATTCTCGTAGAACTCGGTGATACTCAGTCCTAAGCTCCGGCTTTCGAAGCATTGCTGCTTCATTTCGAAGAAATTGATGCATTGCACTGGTTCGCGAGTATCCTAGGTTTATTTCCTCTGAGCACTTTCGTCTAAAAGGTAGCGCCACCATATATCGTCCCCCGTCCTTTTTCACCGTCGTGTTCCTATAGTATTGCTCGCAATATGCTTCCTCAGGTGTGACCGGTTTCTTGCTTGGGACCTGCTCAAGCTCCCAGAACCGAGTAAGTTCAGAATTTGAAATTTCGGAGAACACGGAAACATATGAAATTTGATTTCTATTTGAGGCTTGAGGGACTGGTCCTGTTAGGATCCAGCCGAAGACTGTCTCCTGCGCTAGAAGAGAGCCTAACACCTTTTTCATAATGTTTCCCGTTATTTCGACTGGGTACAAATCTGCACCAATGATCAAGTCAACCTGCTGACTCCTGTAAAAGTTAACGTCGGCTAAATTAATTGGGGGCAGTAGTCCAAAATCCACTTTGTCCACTGAAAACTGGGGGAGGTTTCCTGTCAAATTAGGGAGAATTAGGCCTCTTGCCTCAATTCTAATCAAGGAGTCGACAGGTGAACCTAAAACAAATTTGGCGATTTCTCGCACTTTAGCCGGCGTTGTCGGGTTTATTCCACTTACACTTAAGTCAGCAGGTTGAGTTGGCACATTAATGCGTTTCTGTAATCCGCTTCGTGCCCTCCGATCCCGAATCCAGAAGGGCCCTTGCCTTATAATTTACTCCTGAAATGCATATGTGCACCATCGCAGTACCCAAGATTACATTCTTCGTACTTGATGCGAAAAGTGCGTTTACACTGCTGGAGGTGGTTGGGGGTTGAGTTTTCCTATCATCTCCATTTCCTGATGAGGGATGAGTGGCGGAGGTTGCGGGCCGGTTTCCAGTCGGGCTCCTGTGCAGCAATGTATGATGTCTTTGATGGCAACTAAGGCAGCTGAAGGTGCTCTTGCAATCCCTGGCAATGTGAGAATGCGCCAAACAGTTCATGCATAAATTGTATTTTCTCACTATTTTCGAACGATCATCTACCTTCATGGCTAGAAACTATGGGCAAACCTTAAGCACATGGGATTCCTCTGGACATAATCTGCATACCGGTTGCGAGTACTGAGAATGATGCGCCGATACCCTTTTACCCAAAGGATTTGCAGATGAACGGTTTTGCGTTATCTTCGCTACACGCGTGCTCTGAATGTCAGAGACTGTTTCAAGAGTCTGGAATCTATTTGAGAGGAAGCTATCGACATCCTCCCACCTCGGAATTTCGGCCTTGTCTACTATTCCTTGTTCCCAGAGTGCTAATTTGGTATCTGGTAGTCTACTAGAAACCAAAAATACAAAAATAGCATCCCAATTGCTAATCTCAATCCCATACATTTGGAGAACTGAGATGCAATTGTTTACTGCACGTTGCAGATTTTTTATCTTCCCACCGCGCTCGGCTGTTACGGTAGGTAGGTTGAACAAGGTCTTCAACTGACTATTTACTTCCCCCCGAGTCTTATGAATGAGGTGGTATAGTTTTTCAACAGGGGTCAAACGCGAATATATATAGCGGTGAATAAATCTCGAAAGGAAGGCCACGCCATATAATCGCCATAAAAAATGTCGGTGTTGCAAGGGGGAAGGTTAATGTTCGAACGCGGGGCCACTTCATGTTCCCGGACTACAGGATTCACCGTCGACGAACTTTGCTGCACAAAAGTCAGGTTGTGGATGGTTTCACCCATCAATGCCGCGCACGTCAGGTATGCTGCGTAGCAATCCTGATACCTACTTTTTGCAGCAAGCCTAGCCGATGTGTCCGATTCTCCTCCAGATAAGATCCGCGAGTAACCATCAAATGTCTCCTTGACTTTCATCCATAATGCCTTGAGTTCCTCCTTATGGATTTCCAGAGAAAAAACCGAATGATTTGCACTTGAAGTGTTGTTGTACAAATCTTCGAACTCTAAAAGTGCATCACACGCCCGGGAAAAATCGTTAGCGCTAGCTATTTTTACGGTAATACGAGAAGAAGAAAAAGCTAAGCAAGAGTGTCAAGATGAACTTAGAAAGGGTTTTTATGTACACAAGATCACAACTAGTGAAACAAAATAAAATTTTCTAAAATCGGAAAATTCAAAAAAAATTTTTTTTTTTTTTTTTTGGAAGATTGGGTGCTTATGGTACTTCCGCAGTACCGTGCTGCATACGTATTTAAAATCCGAAAAACTCAAAATATTGTAAAGAGGGGAGTGCTTATGGTACTTCCGCAATACCAAAGCTTAGACCTTATTAAAAATTCCAAAAATTCCAAAAATTATTTAAATGGGGATTCTTATGGTACTTTCGCATCAACGTATTGAAAAATATACACAATACTTTTAAATAGCAAAAATTTTTTTTTTTGTTTTTTTTAAATAATTCAGATTTGTGAAAACTCACCCTTAATGTTGGTTATTGGTAGCTTACGGTTCGTTGGGCCGTTGGTATGGGCCTTGCTACAGATGTTGCTGTAGATTCGTTGGGCCGTTGGCATGGGCCTTGCTACAGATGTTGCTGTAGATTCGTTGGGCCGTTTGTATGGGCCTTGCTGCAGGTGTTGCTGTAGATTCGTTGGGCCGTTTGTATGGGCCTTGCTGCAGATGTTGCTGCAGATTCGTTGGGCCGTTTGTATGGGCCTTGCTGCAGATGTTGCTGCAGATTCTTTGGGCCGTTTGTATGGGCCTTGCAGCAGATGTTGCTGCAGATTCGTTGGGCCGTTTGTATGGGCCTTGCAGCAGATGTTGCTGTAGATTCGTTGGGCCGTTGGTATGGGCCTTGTTGCAGATGTTGCCGTAAATTAGTTGGGCCTTGTAACTTAAAACGCACTGTCGCCTGACTTGTGGCAAATTATTTGCCGACGGACAGCACTTGCGCCTTACCTTGTGGTGGCTTTTTGCTTAAATGAAAAGAAATACTACACTTTTTGAAATTTGGTACATACACGTATGTGGCTTTTTGCTTAGATTAACGGGAAGACTACACTTCTCTCCGGAAAACGGAACGGGAACTGATCAATTCAAGAAAATCTTATTTATGGATTGAATTACTTGAATTTCGGTACATAGGTGGCTTTTTGCTTAAATTAAAAAGAGAGTACACTTTTCTGCTACAAATGGACCCGGAACTGGCCTATTCAAACAAAATTTATTTATAGATCGAACTGCTTGAAATTTGGTACATATGTGGCGTTCTGATAAAATAACCGGAAGACTACACTTCTCTCCGGGAACTGTACAAAGGTAGTTTTTTTGCTTAAGTTAAAAAGAAGAATACACTTCTCTCCGGGAAGTGGACTTTGGATTGACCTATTCAAACAAAACTTATTATTGGATATAATTGTTTAAAATTTGGTACATAAGTAGCTTTTTTCTAAGATTAACAGGAAGACTGCACTTCTCTCCGGAATATGGACCGGTAGCCCAAATTAAGAAAAAGATATATAAGGTTTGAATTACTTGAAATTCGGTACATTGGTGGCTTTTTGCTTAAATGAAAAAAATACTACTATTTTCTCCGGGAAATGGACCTGGAACTGGCCTATTCAAACAAAACTTATTTATGGATATAATTACTTGAAATTCGGTGCATAGGTAGCTTTTTGCTTAGATTAACGGGAAGACTAGGCTTCCCTGCGGGAACTGTACATAGGTGGTTTTTTACTTAGATTAAAAAAAAGACTCCACTTCTCTCCGGGAAGGGGGCCTGGGACTGACCTATTCAAACAAATCTTTTTTATGGATCGAATTGCTTGAAATTCGGTACATTTTTGCTTAAATTATAAAGAGAGTACACTTTTCTCCTACAAATGGACCAGGAACTGGCCTATTCAAACAAAACTTATTTATGGATCGAATTGCTTGAAATTTGGTACATGGGTATGTGACGTTTTGATAAAATAACAGGAAGACTACACTTCTCTCCGGGAACTGTACAAAGGTTGGTTTGTGCTTAAGTTAAAAAGAAAACTACACTTTTCTCCGGGAAGTGGACTTTGGACTGACCTATTTAAGCCAATCTTATTTATGGATATAATTGCTTGAAATTCGGTGCATAGGTAGCTTTTTGCTTAGATTATCGGGAAGACTAGACTTCTCTCCGGGAACTGTACATAGCTAGTTTTTTGCTTAGATTGAAAGGAAGACTATACTTTCTACGGGAAATGGACCGGAAACTGGCCTATTCAAACAAATCTTATTTATGGATCGAATTCCTTGAAATTTGGTACATATGTGGCGTTTTGATAAAATAACAGAAGACTACATTTCTCTTCGGGAACTGTTCAAAGGTGTTTTTTTGCTTAGGTTAAAAAGAAGACTACACTTTTCTCCGGGAAGTGGACTTTGGACTGACCTATTTAAACCAATCTTATTTATGGATATAATTGCCTGAAATTTGATACGTAGGTAGCTGACCAATTCAAGAAAAAAAATATATATATGTAGAAAGATAAGTTTATTCCAAGTAATGTTTACAATAGAAATGAAATTAGTTGTATGTAATTTGAATTATGTATTATTAAAATAAAAATGATGAATGTACTGAATGTATGAATAAGCTTCGTTCAACTTCCGATTTATTCACGCGCTTCCTTCGTCTGTTCCCTACTGTTGTTCAACTTGACTCTATCGTTTTTATCTTGACAATTCTTTACGCTGCTTTATAGTCGTGTAGAGGGTGCTGCCACCCTTTCACACTACAATACGTCATCTTCATGGCTTTCGACATATCTCCATAACTTCATAATATCGGCGCTCGTTGATATGCGATTTGGACCCAGAAATTCGGCTGCTTTTTCAACGTCGTATCGGCAGTTGCGTTTAACTTTAACGATTTTATACGGTCCTATATATTTACTTGCCAGCTTTCTTCCTGCAACGAACTGTGTATACTTTATTGCAACAAGATCTGATTTTTGGTACTCATTGCTGCTCTTTCGTTTCTTGTCAAATTGTTTTTTGTAGATTGCTTGCGCTTTCGCAATTTGCTCTTTAGCTGACTGTCTTAATGTACTGCGATTTGCATTAAATGATTCAATAAATTCGTCTTCGAGAATTTTTACCAGGTCAGCGTTAAACCCATGTCTCATTTTAACTCCGAAAAGAACTTCGAACGGTGTATATTTTGTTGCTGAATGAACGTGTCCGTTAATTGCCTTTTGAACTGGACCTGTATATTTGTACCACTTCGATGGCTCCGACGCAGACAGCTTCGCCAAAACCGACAGGATCACCCTGTTAACACGCTCGATTTGACCATTACCTCTTGCAACTGCTGTAGTAATTTCGATATGTTGCTTCTTTTGCCACCGAATGGATTCTTTGTCGCCGTCGCTATCGGATGAAGACTCTGTATCAGTCGTTCTGTGATGCTTACGCTTGGAGTTTTTTACCTTTCGATTTATGACTAGACTTCTTTTTCATTTTACGTTCATATGCAGAGTCTGAATCACTATCTGTACCAGAGGAAGCACTAGTATCGTCAGTGTACTGTTGGCGTCTGCTACTACTACTTGCTGATGGTAAACGCTGTTGTTGTTGCGTTTACTTTGCGTCGCTCATCGTAACACTCGCGTCGACTACCGCGAGGTTACGTCTGTCATCTTCCACTCGATCATCATTATTGGAGTAATTAACACGATCATCGTGCTTACGAGAACTACTTTGATAATCAGAGCGCTGTCTATAGCTTTCATATTTATTTTTACGTGATTCCTCGTTATTTTCCCTCTTGTTCCGCGCTGATCTATCATATTTGTTGGTTTCGATTTCTTTTTTAAAGTCCACTTTTACTATGTTTTCATCCTTCAGCGATTTTTTATCTTTATCTTCGTTCTTAATTATATTATATACATTGCTTCCTATCTCTTCAATTTCAACTTCGTCTACTTCGTAGCCCAGAAACGTATATTTACTACCCTTAAGCACAACAGTCAACTTTTCAACAAAATCATAGCCCATTATTACACCATAGTTGGTTTTGCTATCTGGTACTATAAGAAATTTGTGTGTGCTTTTCAGCCCATCGACGTTAACATCTGCTGAGAAAGTTCCAATCGCTTTAATTGGGATACTTCCTAAGCCGTACAAGACTGCAGTACTTTTCTGCATCAAAGTATTTGAAAATTTATTTTTATACAGACTTTCTTTAATAAGAGAAACATCAGAACCTGCATCGATAAGGCAACTTAACTCTTCATTGTTTATTTTCATCAGTTTTACCCGTGTTTTATTGGAAATAGAATTTACCTCTGCTTTTTGTACTCTTCTATCGCAATGTTTTGCTATGTGCCCACTTCCATTACATTTAAAGCATTTCACCTCTGCTTTGCATTCGGCTCTCTTATGCTCAGTTGATTCGCAATTGAAACAGTGTTGTTTATGTGCACTTGTTCTCTCATCGTGTTTTATAATATTTTTCCCTGTCTCCTATAACATTGTTTCTTTGTCCGCCGAAATGTTGTATTTTTTGTATTTTGCCATATCTATAATCTCATGCCTCTGTCGTAATTCGTTAAAAGTGGTTGCACTATACAAAGGAAATGTCGACTCTGGTTTCCATTTTAGCCCATCTACAATATATCTTACTAGCTTTTACCCGCGGTTTCGCTCGCATTAAATCCATCCAATAAGAGATCATTATAGTACAAACGGATCAATATAAAGAATATATTTTATTGCTTGTCTGAGATTATCTATTTGAAAAAAATACTACATGCAATGAAGTTTCAAATTTCAAAATATACTTTATTGAATCAATACAACAAATGAAAATATATATGTCACTATAAAGAAAATAAATAATTCGGAATGGTAACAATTGAAAATATAAAATGCAGATTATTAGTCAAGGATATTTCTATAAACTATATTGTACGTTTTTCCGTTGGGTGTAAATATGTGTAAATTCCGGGCATTAGACACACGCGAACAGGCTACATATAGTTGACCATGAGAAAAGCATGACTTTTCTAAATGCACTCCTGCTACCTGTAATGCCTGTCCTTTTGCTTTGTTTATAGTTACGGCAAAGCTAAGTTTGACGGGAAACTGAACTCTTTTAAATTGGAATGGAAGGTCAGTGGGAATAATTGGAATCCGAGGTATGATTACACTTTTTCCTTTACCGACACCTGTTAAAATAGTAGCACCAAGTATATTCTGTCCCAATTTCGTTATCCGAAGTCGTGTTCCATTACATAGCAGAGGAGCATTTAAATTTCGCATAAGCATTACTGGTACATTTAGTTTCAACTGAAGCTTATGTGATGGTACACCCGACAATTCAAGTGAATTTAAAAACTCTACAGGATATGAGGTACTTAATTCGGTATCCATAATTGTATCCCTTGATAAATATTCCACCATTTCCCCTTTCACCTCTTTTAAAATGTCATTGTTGATTCTATTAACAACTTCATTTTTTGGTGCTAATATTGCTCTTGCGCACAGTCACTGATCACAACCCAAATTCTGTTGCAATTCGGGAAAAACATGAGCAATGAGATCCACATCATTTTCTAATAAATTATAAAATTCTCTTGAAAGTGATACGCAACCTTCAGCATCAACATCTAAACGACCATCACAAATTTTCAATAACATTTCAGCATAAAGTCCTGAATCCACGTCATTATGAAGATGCACTCTCATATTTGTTTTTAGGCTCAGCTTTTCAACTCTCGATCATAAGCTCGATGATTTTAAGCATGCTTGAATTTCATCTGCTGGTGTTCCCCTCTGAATAACAGAATAAATAAAAATGAAGAAAAATTCAAAATAGCTGAAGGTTATATAGTGTTTAGTCTCCATAGTACAGTAAATTGGATAGCTGAAAGTATAGTTTATGAAAGTATAGTGTACGAGAGACCCCCGGTGCCCCTGACGACGATGCAAAAAACCTCACTCTTCTAACACATCCGGTTACCGAGCAATAGGACGTTTTAAATATCACCTGAAACGAAAATGTAATAGGCGCTCAGCAAATAGATGACCAGGCCACCACCATACATGTACGTATGTATGCTTACATTTTATGGCCACCATACATGTAGATATGTATGCTGTATACTGTATACTCCCATACACACATACCACACTACTCGCAATGCAACTACAATACATATGTGCCTATACCTATGTATAGTCCCACTCTCTCTCTCTCTCTGTGCATATGGGGCGTTACTTTATGCATGCGTATGTATATGCTCTATTGTGGCTATTGGACAAAAAAGTTTCTTAATTTTATTTAAAAAATAATTTTTTTTATTAAATAAAAAGTAGCCTATGTTCATTCTGATACCTCCAAGAGTATGTGTACAAAGTTTCATGATGATCGGTTAAGTAGTTTTTGCGTGAAAGCGCAGCAAACAAACCGACTTTCGCATTTATAATATTAGTATAGATTGGCGAAGATAATGCTTCTCCTCATTAAAAAAATAAAATTAGAAAAGAATAAAAAACAAACAAAAAGCAATTGTGGAATAGAAAACGATCCCCTTAACATAAAAATATACGCGTCCCTGGCAACTATCAGCTGAATGCGCAAAACAAATAATTATGTATGTATATATAATTGGCGCAAAACAAATATTTATGTATATATAATGTGCGCTTTGTAACCGGTTAAGGGATTTTTCGGCCATTTGAGTTAACTCAGTTTCGGTGGAAACGTTTGACATTTCATTCAGTTAACAGAGGCCTTAAATGCAGTGAAGTGCTTGGTGGAAATAGGCTATTACTTTATGCATGCGTATGTATATGCTCTATTGTGGCTAGTGATATCACTTTATGCATGCGTGGTAGTGATCTCACAGCCAGCTGTACCATTTAGATGGAATACCGAAATTATTGGGATTTGAATTGAGCGCGCATATACAGTACAGTTGGCATATTTACTGTACGTACGCGTCACTTCATGCATGCGTGGTGTATGTATGTATGTATGCTGTACCATTTAGCTGGAATAACGAAACTATTGGAACTAAATATATATCATATCTGTATGTACTTGCTGAAGTCGATGTAAAATATCTTCAGATTTTACCCGCTAGATGGCGTTAACGTAGCTCCATAAGGAGGCTATTGGACAAAAAAGTTTCTTTATTTTATTTGAAAAATAATTTTTTTTATTAAATAAAAAGTAGCCTATGTTCATTCTGATACCTCCAAGAGTATGTGTACAAAGTTTCATGATGATCGGTTAAGTAGTTTTTGCGTGAAAGCGCAGCAAACGAAACGACTTTCGCATTTATAATATTAGTATAGATATAGAAGTATAGATATAGATTGTGGACTGCTCTTCAACATTACCCATATTCGCAAGTTTTCGCATATGCAACACATATTCATGAAAGCTCTCATTGTCTCGTTTTTTCCGCTCCATCAGTAGCTTATGAACATCTGCACTACTCATTTTTTTATGGAATTCTTCTAGCAGAGCATTTCGCAACTCTTCGTATGTAGAAATAGTAACGGAGTCCAAAAACAATTTCGCTATTCCTGTCACTTTATTTCGAGCGCTAACATATGTACATCTGCTTTTCGTTTAGTTCGTACGCTGCTGCATTTTGTTCAAAGTTGTCGAACCACTGACGTACTGACATCGTAGAACCATCGTAATCTGGAATTATTTTTCCGAAGCTTTCAACTGTAATGTAATTTCTATTCACTTCATCTTTATCTAATTTCGCCGCAAAAAGTTTTATGAGCTCGCTTAAATTATTCATGTCTGCTTCGTGCAATTTCGTGCTACCTTCTATCAACTCTTCTTCTCTGCTTTCGCTCTCTGATCTTGTTTTTTCATCTGCGTCAGCTTCTGCTGTATTTTTTCCGTTTTTTACCACGTCTTCGCTGCTTTCGCTTTCCTGTGTTTTTTTCGCTCTTGGTTTCATAGGTACTCCGAGCATACTTCTTTTTCCTTCACACTTACGCACCTTTTGTACTTTTCGCCTCTTTTTCTAGATTTTTCTGCTGTCTGCTGCTACTTCTTATAATGACTCTTGAGGTTGAGCCCCCAAATGTAGAAAGATAAGTTTATTCCAAGTAATGTTTACAATAGAAATGAAATTAGTTGTATGTAATTTGAATTATGTATTATTAAAATAAAAATGATGAATGTACTGAATGTATGAATAAGCTTCGTTCAACTTCCGATTTATTCACGCGCTTCCTTCGTCTGTTCCCTACTGTTGTTCAACTTCGACTCTATCGTTTTTATCTTGACAATTCTTTACGCTGCTTTATAGTCGTGTAGAGGGTGCTGCCACCCTTTCACATATATGTATTGAATTACTTGAAATTCAGTACATAGGTTGTTTTTTGCTTAAATGAGAAACAAATACTACACTTTTTTCCGGGCAATGGGCCGGGAACTGGCCTACTCAAATAAAACTTATATATGGATCGAATTGCTTGAAATTTGGTACATACGTGGCGTTTTGATAAAATAACAGGAAGACTACACTTCTCTTCGGGAACTGCAAGAAGGTTGGTTTTTGCTTAAGTTAAAAAGAAGACTACACTTCTCTCCGGGAAGTAGACTTTGGACTGCCCTATTCAAACAAAACTTATATACGGCTATAACTGCTTGAAATTTAGTACATTTGTGGCTCTTTGCTTAGATTAACGGGTAGACTAGACTTCTCTCTGGGAACTGTACATAGGTGGTTTTTTACTTAGATTAAAAAGAAGACTACTCTTCTCTCCGGGAAATGGACTTTGGACTGAGCTATTCAAGCAAAACTTATTTATAGACCGAATTGCTTTAAATTTGGTACATACACATCTGGCTTTTTGCTGAAATAACAGGAATACTACACTTCTCTCCGGGAAGTGGACCTGGGACTGACCTATTCAAACAAATCTTTTTTTATGGATCGAATTGCTTGAAATTCGGTACATTTTTGCTTAAATTATAAAGAGAGTACACTTTTCACTTACAAATGGACCAGGAGCTGGCCTATTCAAACAAAACTTATTTATGGATCGAATTGCTTGAAATTTGGTACATGGGTATGTGGCGTTTTGATAAAATAACAGGAAGACTACACTTCGCTCCGGGAATTGTGCAAAGGTGGGGTTTTACTTAATTTATTCAAACAAAACTTATTTATGGATTGAATTACTTGAAATTCGGTACATTTTTGCTTAAATTAAAAAGAGAGTACACTTTTCTCCTACAAATGGACCAGAAACTGGCCTATTCAAACAAAACTTATTTATGGACCGACTTGCTTGAAATTTAGTACATAGGTGGCTTTTTGCTTAAATGAAAAGAAATACTACACTTTTCTTCTGGAAATGGACCGGGAACTGGCCTATTCAAACAAATCTTATTTATGGATCGAATTGCTTGAAATTTGGTACATATGTGGCGTTTTGATAAAATAACAGAAGACTACATTTCTCTTCGGGAACTGTACAAAGGTGGTTTTTTGCTTAGGTTAAAAAGAAGACTACACTTTTCTCCGGGAAGTGGACTTTGGAGTGACCTATTTAAAATAATCTTATTTATGGATATAATTGCTTGAAATTCGGTGCATACGTGGCTTTTTTCTTAGATAAACGGGCAGACTAGACTTCTCTCTGGGAACTGTACATGGGTTTTTACTTAGATTAAACAGAAGACACTTCTCTCCGGGAAGTGGACCTGGGACTGACCTATTGAAACGAAACTTATTTATGGATCAATTGCTTGAAATTTGGTACATAGGTGGCTTCTTGATTAGGTTAACGGGAAGACTAGACTTCTCTCCGGGAACTGTACATAGGTGGCTTTTTGCTTAGATTTAAGAGAAGACTAACCTTCTCTTCGGGAAGTGGACTTGGGACTGACCTATTCAAGCAAAACTTATTTGTGGACCGAATTGCATTAAATTTGGTACATACATATGTGGCTTTTTGCTAAAATAACAGGAAGGCTACACTTATCTCCGGGAACTGTGCATAGGTGGCTTTTTGCTTAGATTAACGGGAAGACTATACTTTTTTCCGGAAAATGGAGCGGGAGCTGACCAATTCAAGAAAAACTTATTTATGGATTGAATTTTTTTGGTTAATTTAAAAATAAGACAACACTTCTCTCCGAGAAGTGGACTTTGGACTACCCTATTCAGACAAAACTTATTTATGGATCGAATTGCTTGAAATTTGGTGCATATGTGGCTTTTTGCATAGATTAACTACACTTCACTCCGGGAACTGTGCAAAGGTGGTTTTTTGCTTCAGTTAAAAAGAAGACCACACTTCTCTCCTACCTATTCAAACAAAACTTATTTATGGATATAATTGCTTGAAATTTGGTGCATAGGTAGCTTTTTGCCTAGATTAAATAGAAGACTACACTTTCCACGGGAAATGGATCAGCAACGGGCCTATTCAATCAAAACTTATTTATAGATATACCTGCTTGAAATTTGGTACATAGGTGACTTTTTGCTTAGATTAAATAGAAGGCTACACTTTCCACGGGAAATGAACCGAAAACAGGCCTATTCAAACAAAACTTATTTGTGGATCGAATTGCTTGAAATTTAGTACATATATGGCTTTTTGCTGAAATAACAGGAAGACTGCACTTTTCTCCGGGAAGGGGACCGGGGACAGATAATTCAAACAAATCTTTTTTATGGATCGAGTTGCTTGAAATTTAGTATATAGGTGGCTTTTTGCTTACAATAAGAGGAAGACTACTCTTCTCTCCGGAAAATGGACTGGGAACTGACCATTTCAAAAAAAACCTATTTATGGATGGAATTACTTGAAATTCGGTGGCTTTTTGCTTAGATCAAAATGAAGACTACACTTTTTACTGGAAATGGACCGGGAACTGGCCTATTCAAACAAAACTTATTTATGGATCAAATTGCTTGAAATTTGGTACATATGTTGCTTTTTGCTGAAATTACAGGAAGACTGCACTTTTCTCCTCTAAGTGGACGGGGGACAGATAATTTAAACAAACTTTTTTATGTCGAATCGCTTGAAATTTGGTACATAGGTGGCTTTTTGCTTAGATTAAATAGAAGACTACACTTTCTACGGGAAATGAACCGAAAACAGGCCTATTCAAACAAAACTTATTTATGGATCGAGTTGCTTGAAATTTAGTACATAGGTGGCTTTTTTGCTTAAATGAAAAGAAAAAATACTACACTTTTCTCCGGGAAATGGACCAGGAACTGGCCTACTCAAACAAAACTTATTTATGGGTCGAATTGCTTGAAATTCGGTACATATGTGGCGTTTTGATAAAATAACAGGAAGACTGTACTTCTCTCCGGGAACTGTGCAAAGGTGGTTTTTTGCTTATGTTAAAAAGAAGACTACAGTTCCCTCCGGGAAGTGGACTTTGGACTGACCCATTATGGATGTAATTGCTTGAAATTCGGTACAGAGGTAGCTTTTTGCTTAGATTAACGGGAAGCCTAGACTTCTTTCCGGGAACTGTACATATGTGGTTTCTTGCTTAGTTTAAAATGAAGACTACACTTTCTACGGGAAATGGACCGAAAACTGGCCTATTCAATCAAAACTTATTTGTGGATCGAATTCCTTGAAATTTTGTACATACACGTATGTGGCTTTTTGCTGAAATAGCAGGAAGACTACACTTTTTTCCGGGAAGGGGACCGGGGACAGATAATTCAAAGAAATCTTTTTTATGGGCCGAGTTGCTTGAAATTTAGTATATGGGTGGCTTTTTGGTTAAATTAGCAAGAAGACTACACTTCTCTCCTGAAAATGGACCGGGAACTGACCATTTCTAGAAAACTTATTTATGGATTGAATTACTTGAAATTAGGTACATAGGTGGCTTTTTGCTTAGAACAAATTGAAGAGTACACTTTCTACTGAAATGGACCGGTAACTGGCCTATTTAAACAAAACTTATTTGTGGATCGAAATGCTTGAAATTTGGTACATATGTAGCTTTTTGCTGAAATAGCAGCAAGACTACACTTCTCTCCTGAAAATGGACCGGGAACTGACCATTTCAAGAAAACTTAT
Source organism: Ceratitis rosa (assembly GCA_037013455.1). NCBI lineage: Eukaryota > Metazoa > Arthropoda > Insecta > Diptera > Tephritidae > Ceratitis > Ceratitis rosa. The sequence goes on from JAWMAG010000129.1 coordinate 894,929, forward strand.
TTATGGATTGAATTACTTGAAAATCGGTACATAGGTGGCTTTTTGCTTAGATCAAATTGAAGACTACACTTTCTACTGAAATGGACCGGGAACTGGCCTATTCAAACAAAACTTATTTATGGATATAATTGCTTGAAATTTGGTACATAGGTAGCTTTTTTCTCAGATTAACAGAAAGACTACACTTCTCTCCGGAATATGGACCGGTAGCTGACCAATTCAAGAAAAAAATACATATGGATTGAATTACTTGAAATTCGGTACATAGGTACCTTTTTGCCTAGATTAAATAGAAGACTACACTTTCCACGGGAAATGGATCAGCAACGGGCCTATTCAATCGAAACTTATTTATGGATCGAATTGCTTGAAATTTGGTACATATGTGGCTTTTTGGTGAAATAACAGGAAGGCTGCACTTTTTTCCGGGAAGGGGACCGGGGACAGATAATTCAAACAAATCTTTTTATGGATCGAGTTGCTTGAAATTTAGTACATAGGTGGCTTTTTGCTTAAATTAACAGGAAGACTACACTTCTCTCCGGAAAATGGACCGGGAACTGACGATTTCTAGAAAACTTATTTATGGCTTGAATTACTTGAAATTCGGTACATAGGTGGCTTTTTGCTTAGATCAAAATGAAGACTACAGTTTCTATTGAAATGGTGGATCAAATTGCTTGAAATTTGGTACATATGTTGCTTTTGGCTGAAATTACAGGAAGACTGCACTTTTCTCCTCTAAGTAGACGGGGGACAGATAATTTAAACAAACTTTTTTATGTCGAATCGCTTGAAATTTGGTACATAGGTGGCTTTTTGCTTAGATTAAATAGAAGACTACACTTTCTACGGGAAATGAACCGAAAACAGGCCTATTCAAACAAAACTTATTTATGGATCGAGTTGCTTGAAATTTAGTACATAGGTGGCTTTTTTGCTTAAATGAAAAGAAAAAATACTACACTTTTCTCCGGGAAATGGACCAGGAACTGGCCTACTCAAACAAAACTTATTTATGGGTCGAATTGCTTGAAATTCGGTACATATGTGGCGTTTTGATAAAATAACAGGAAGACTGTACTTCTCTCCGGGAACTGTGCAAAGGTGGTTTTTTGCTTATGTTAAATAGAAGACTACACTTCTCTGCGGGAAGTGGAATTTGGACTGACCTATACAAATAAAACTTATTTATTTATATAATTGATTGAAATTTGGTACATTGGTAGCTTTTTGCTTAGATTAACAGGAAGACTACACTTCTCTCCGGAAAATGGACCGGGAACTGACCATTTCAAAAAAACTTATTTATGGATTGAATTACTTGAAATTCGTTGGCTTTTTGCTTAGATCAAAATGAAGACTACACTTTCTACTGGAAGCGGACCGGGAACTGGCCTATTCAAACAAAACTTATTTATGGATCGAGTTGCTTGAAATTTAGTACATAGGTGGCTTTTTTGCTTAAATGAAAAGAAAAAATACTACACTTTTCTCCGGGAAATGGACCGGGAACTGGCCTACTCAAACAAAACTTATTTATGGGTCGAATTGCTTGAAATTCGGTACATATGTGGCGTTTTGATAAAATAACAGGAAGACTGTACTTCTCTCCGGGAACTGTGCAAAGGTGGTTTTTTGCTTATGTTAAAAAGAAGACTACAGTTCCCTCCGGGAAGTGGACTTTGGACTGACCCATTATGGATGTAATTGCTTGAAATTCGGTACAGAGGTAGCTTTTTGCTTAGATTAACGGGAAGCCTAGACTTCTTTCCGGGAACTGTACATATGTGGTTTCTTGCTTAGTTTAAAATGAAGACTACACTTTCTACGGGAAATGGATCGAAAACTGGCCTATTCAATCAAAACTTATTTGTGGATCGAATTGCTTGAAATTTTGTACATACACGTATGTGGCTTTTTGCTGAAATAGCAGGAAGACTACACTTTTTTCCGGGAAGGGGACCGGGGACAGATAATTCAAAGAAATCTTTTTTATGGGCCGAGTTGCTTGAAATTTAGTATATGGGTGGCTTTTTGGTTAAATTAGCAAGAAGACTACACTTCTCTCCTGAAAATGGACCGGGAACTGACCATTTCTAGAAAACTTATTTATGGATTGAATTACTTGAAATTAGGTACATAGGTGGCTTTTTGCTTAGAACAAATTGAAGAGTACACTTTCTACTGAAATGGACCGGTAACTGGCCTATTTAAACAAAACTTATTTGTGGATCGAAATGCTTGAAATTTGGTACATATGTAGCTTTTTGCTGAAATAGCAGCAAGACTACACTTCTCTCCTGAAAATGGACCGGGAACTGACCATTTCAAGAAAACTTATTTATGGATTGAATTACTTGAAAATCGGTACATAGGTGGCTTTTTGCTTAGATCAAATTGAAGACTACACTTTCTACTGAAATGGACCGGGAACTGGCCTATTCAAACAAAACTTATTTATGGATATAATTGCTTGAAATTTGGTACATAGGTAGCTTTTTTCTCAGATTAACAGAAAGACTACACTTCTCTCCGGAATATGGACCGGTAGCTGACCAATTCAAGAAAAAAATACATATGGATTGAATTACTTGAAATTCGGTACATAGGTACCTTTTTGCCTAGATTAAATAGAAGACTACACTTTCCACGGGAAATGGATCAGCAACGGGCCTATTCAATCGAAACTTATTTATGGATCGAATTGCTTGAAATTTGGTACATATGTGGCTTTTTGCTGAAATAACAGGAATACTGCACTTTTCTCCGGGAAGGGGACCGGGGACAGATAATTCAAACAAATCTTTTTATGGATCGAGTTGCTTGAAATTTAGTACATAGGTGGCTTTTTGCTTAAATTAACAGGAAGACTACACTTCTCTCCGGAAAATGAACCGAAAACAGGCCTATTCAAACAAAACTTGTTTGTGGATCGAATTGCTTGAAATTGTGTACATATATGGCTTTTTGCTCAAATAACAGGAAGACTGCACTTTTCTCCGGGAAGGGACCGGGGACAGATAATTCAAACAAATATTTTTATGGATCGAGTTGCTTGAAATTTAGTATATAGGTGGCTTTTTCCTTAAAATAACGGGAAGACTACTCTTCTCTCCGGAAAATGGACTGGGAACTGACCATTTCAAAAAAACTTATTTATGGATTAAATTACTTGAAATTCGGTACATAGGTGGTTTTTTGCTTAAATAAAAAAAAATACTACACTTTTCTCCGGGAAATGGACCGGGAACTGGCCTACTCAAACAAAACTCATTTATGGGTCGAATTGCTTGAAATTCGGAACATACGTGGCGTTTCGATAAAATACCAGGAAGACTACACTTCTCTCCGGGAACTGTACATAGGTGGTTTCTTGCTTAGTTTAAAATGAAGACTACACTTTCTACGGGAAATGGACCGACGACTACACTTTTCTCCGGGAATTGTACAAAGATGGTTTTCTGCTTAAGTTGAATAGAAGACTACACTTCTCTGCGGGAAGTGGAATTTGGACTGACCTATACAAATAAAACTTATTTATTTATATAATTGATTGAAATTTGGTACATTGGTAGCTTTTTGCTTAGATTAACAGGAAGACTACACTTCTCTCCGGAAAATGGACCGGGAACTGACCATTTCAAAAAAACTTATTTATGGATTGAATTACTTGAAATTCGGTACATAGGCGGCTTTTTGCTTAGATCAAAATGAAGACTACATTTCTACTGGAAGTGGACCGGGAACTGGCCTATTCAAACAAAACTTATTTATGGATCGAGTTGCTTGAAATTTAGTACATAGGTGGCTTTTTGCTTAAATTATCGGGAAGACTACACTTCTCCCCAGATAATGGACTGGGAACTGACCATTTCAAGAAAACTTATTTATGGATTAAATTACTTGAAATTTTTTACAAAGGTGGCTTTTTGCTTAAATGAAAAGAAAAAATACTACACTTTTCTCCGGGAAATGGACCGGGAACTGGCCTACTCAAACAAAACTTATTTATGGGTCAAATTGCTTGAAATTTGATAAAATAACAGGAAGACTACACTTCTCTCCGGGAACTGTGCAAAGGTGGTTTTTTGCTTATGTTAAAAAGAAGACTACACTTCCCTCCGGGAAATGGACTTTGAACTGACCCATTATGGATGTAATTGCTTGAAATTCGGCACAGAGGTAGCTTTTTGCTTAGATTAACGGGAAGCCTAGACTTCTCTCCGGGAACTGTACATATGTGGTTTCTTGCTTAGTTTAAAATGAAGACTACACTTCTCTCCGGGAACTGTGCAAAGGTGGTTTTTTGCTTATGTTAAAAAGAAGACTACACTTCCCTCCGGGAAATGGACTTTGAACTGACCCATTATGGATGTAATTGCTTGAAATTCGGCACAGAGGTAGCTTTTTGCTTAGATTAACGGGAAGCCTAGACTTCTCTCCGGGAACTGTACATATGTGGTTTCTTGCTTAGTTTAAAATGAAGACTACACTTTCTACGGGAAATGGACCGAAAACTGGCCTATTCACTACACTTCTCCCCAGATAATGGACTGGGAACTGACCATTTCAAGAAAACTTATTTATGGATTAAATTACTTGAAATTTTTTACATAGGTGGCTTTTTGCTTAAATGAAAAGAAAAAATACTACACTTTTCTCCGGGAAATGGACCGGGAACTGGCCTACTCAAACAAAACTTATTTGTGGATCGAATTGCTTGAAATTTTGTACATACACGTATGTGGCTTTTTGCTGAAATAGCAGGAAGACTACACTTTTTTCCGGGAAGGGGACCGGGGACAGATAATTCAAAGAAATCTTTTTTATGGGCCGAGTTGCTTGAAATTTAGTATATGGGTGGCTTTTTGGTTAAATTAGCAAGAAGACTACACTTCTCTCCTGAAAATGGACCGGGAACTGACCATTTCTAGAAAACTTATTTATGGATTGAATTACTTGAAATTAGGTACATAGGTGGCTTTTTGCTTAAATGAAAAGAAAAAATACTACACTTTTCTCCGGGAAATGGACCGGGAACTGGCCTACTCAAACAAAACTTATTTATGGGTCGAATTGCTTGAAATTCGGTACATATGTGGCGTTTTGATAAAATAACAGGAAGACTGTACTTCTCTCCGGGAACTGTGCAAAGGTGGTTTTTTGCTTATGTTAAAAAGAAGACTACAGTTCCCTCCGGGAAGTGGACTTTGGACTGACCCATTATGGATGTAATTGCTTGAAATTCGGTACAGAGGTAGCTTTTTGCTTAGATTAACGGGAAGCCTAGACTTCTTTCCGGGAACTGTACATATGTGGTTTCTTGCTTAGTTTAAAATGAAGACTACACTTTCTACGGGAAATGGACCGAAAACTGGCCTATTCAATCAAAACTTATTTGTGGATCGAATTGCTTGAAATTTTGTACATACACGTATGTGGCTTTTTGCTGAAATAGCAGGAAGACTACACTTTTTTCCGGGAAGGGGACCGGGGACAGATAATTCAAAGAAATCTTTTTTATGGGCCGAGTTGCTTGAAATTTAGTATATGGGTGGCTTTTTGGTTAAATTAACAAGAAGACTACACTTCTCTCCTGAAAATGGACCGGGAACTGACCATTTCTAGAAAACTTATTTATGGATTGAATTACTTGAAATTAGGTACATAGGTGGCTTTTTGCTTAGAACAAATTGAAGAGTACACTTTCTACTGAAATGGACCAGTAACTGGCCTATTTAAAAAAAAACTTATTTGTGGATCGAAATGCTTGAAATTTGGTACATATGTAGCTTTTTGCTGAAATAGCAGCAAGACTACACTTCTCTCCTGCAAATGGACCGGGAACTGACCATTTCAAGAAAACTTATTTATGGATTGAATTACTTGAAAATCGGTACATAGGTGGCTTTTTGCTTAGATCAAATTGAAGACTACACTTTCTACTGAAATGGACCGGGAACTGGCCTATTCAAACAAAACTTATTTATGGATATAATTGCTTGAAATTTGGTACATAGGTAGCTTTTTTCTCAGATTAACAGAAAGACTACACTTCTCTCCGGAATATGGACCGGTAGCTGACCAATTCAAGAAAAAAATACATATGGATTGAATTACTTGAAATTCGGTACATAGGTACCTTTTTGCCTAGATTAAATAGAAGACTACACTTTCCACGGGAAATGGATCAGCAACGGGCCTATTCAATCGAAACTTATTTATGGATCGAATTGCTTGAAATTTGGTACATATGTGGCTTTTTGCTGAAATAACAGGAATACTGCACTTTTCTCCGGGAAGGGGACCGGGGACAGATAATTCAAACAAATCTTTTTATGGATCGAGTTGCTTGAAATTTAGTACATAGGTGGCTTTTTGCTTAAATTAACAGGAAGACTACACTTCTCTCCGGAAAATGAACCGAAAACAGGCCTATTCAAACAAAACTTGTTTGTGGATCGAATTGCTTGAAATTGTGTACATATATGGCTTTTTGCTCAAATAACAGGAAGACTGCACTTTTCTCCGGGAAGGGACCGGGGACAGATAATTCAAACAAATCTTTTTATGGATCGAGTTGCTTGAAATTTAGTATATAGGTGGCTTTTTCCTTAAAATAACGGGAAGACTACTCTTCTCTCCGGAAAATGGACTGGGAACTGACCATTTCAAAAAAACTTATTTATGGATTAAATTACTTGAAATTCGGTACATAGGTGGTTTTTTGCTTAAATAAAAAAAAATACTACACTTTTCTCCGGGAAATGGACCGGGAACTGGCCTACTCAAACAAAACTCATTTATGGGTCGAATTGCTTGAAATTCGGAACATACGTGGCGTTTCGATAAAATACCAGGAAGACTACACTTCTCTCCGGGAACTGTACATAGGTGGTTTCTTGCTTAGTTTAAAATGAAGACTACACTTTCTACGGGAAATGGACCGAAGACTACACTTTTCTCCGGGAATTGTACAAAGATGGTTTTCTGCTTAAGTTGAATAGAAGACTACACTTCTCTGCGGGAAGTGGAATTTGGACTGACCTATACAAATAAAACTTATTTATTTATATAATTGATTGAAATTTGGTACATTGGTAGCTTTTGCTTAGATTAACAGGAAGACTACACTTCTCTCCGGAAAATGGACCGGGAACTGACCATTTCAAAAAAACTTATTTATGGATTGAATTACTTGAAATTCGGTACATAGGCGGCTTTTTGCTTAGATCAAAATGAAGACTACATTTCTACTGGAAGTGGACCGGGAACTGGCCTATTCAAACAAAACTTATTTATGGATCGAGTTGCTTGAAATTTAGTACATAGGTGGCTTTTTGCTTAAATTATCGGGAAGACTACACTTCTCCCCAGATAATGGACTGGGAACTGACCATTTCAAGAAAACTTATTTATGGATTAAATTACTTGAAATTTTTTACATAGATGGCTTTTTGCTTAAATGAAAAGAAAAAATACTACACTTTTCTCCGGGAAATGGACCGGGAACTGGCCTACTCAAACAAAACTTATTTATGGGTCAAATTGCTTGAAATTTGATAAAATAACAGGAAGACTACACTTCTCTCCGGGAACTGTGCAAAGGTGGTTTTTTGCTTATGTTAAAAAGAAGACTACACTTCCCTCCGGGAAATGGACTTTGAACTGACCCATTATGGATGTAATTGCTTGAAATTCGGCACAGAGGTAGCTTTTTGCTTAGATTAACGGGAAGCCTAGACTTCTCTCCGGGAACTGTACATATGTGGTTTCTTGCTTAGTTTAAAATGAAGACTACACTTCTCTCCGGGAACTGTGCAAAGGTGGTTTTTTGCTTATGTTAAAAAGAAGACTACACTTCCCTCCGGGAAATGGACTTTGAACTGACCCATTATGGATGTAATTGCTTGAAATTCGGCACAGAGGTAGCTTTTTGCTTAGATTAACGGGAAGCCTAGACTTCTCTCCGGGAACTGTACATATGTGGTTTCTTGCTTAGTTTAAAATGAAGACTACACTTTCTACGGGAAATGGACCGAAAACTGGCCTATTCACTACACTTCTCCCCAGATAATGGACTGGGAACTGACCATTTCAAGAAAACTTATTTATGGATTAAATTACTTGAAATTTTTTACATAGGTGGCTTTTTGCTTAAATGAAAAGAAAAAATACTACACTTTTCTCCGTGAAATGGACCGGGAACTGGCCTACTCAAACAAAACTTATTTGTGGATCGAATTGCTTGAAATTTTGTACATACACGTATGTGGCTTTTTGCTGAAATAGCAGGAAGACTACACTTTTTTCCGGGAAGGGGACCGGGGACAGATAATTCAAAGAAATCTTTTTTATGGGCCGAGTTGCTTGAAATTTTGTATATGGGTGGCTTTTTGGTTAAATTAACAAGAAGACTACACTTCTCTCCTTATAATAAACCGGGAACTGACCATTTCAAGAAAACTTATTTATGGATTGAATTACTTGAAATTAGGTACATAGGTGGCTTTTTGCTTAGATCAAATTGAAGACTACACTTTCTACTGAAATGGACCGGTAACTGGCCTATTTAAACAAAACTTATTTGTGGATCGAATTGCATGAAATTTTTTACATATGTAGCTTTTTGCTGAAATAGCAGCAAGACTACACTTCTCTCCTGAAAATGGACCGGGAACTGACCATTTCAAGAAAACTTATTTATGGATTGAATTACTTGAAAATCGGTACATTGGTGGATTTTTGCTTAGATCAAATTGAAGACTACACTTTCTACTGAAATGGTCCGGGAACTGGCCTATTCAAACAAAACTTATTTATGGATATAATTGCTTGAAATTTGGTACATAGGTAGCTTTTTTCTCAGATTAACAGAAAGACTACACTTCTCTCCGGAATATGGACCGGTAGCTGACCAATTCAAGAAAAAAATACATATGGATTGAATTACTTGAAATTCGGTACATAGGTACCTTTTTGCCTAGATTAAATAGAAGACTACACTTTTCACGGGAAATGGATCAGCAACGGGCCTATTCAATCGAAACTTATTTATGGATCGAATTGCTTGAAATTTGGTACATATGTGGCTTTTTGCTGAAATAACAGGAAGACTGCACTTTTCTCCGGGAAGGGGACCGGGGACAGATAATTCAAACAAATCTTTTATGGATCGAGTTGCTTGAAATTTAGTACATAGGTGGCTTTTTGCTTATATTAACAGGAAGACTACACTTCTCTCCGGAAAATGGACCGGGAACTGACGATTTCAAGAAAACTTATTTATGGCTTGAATTACTCTAAATTCTTTACATAGGTGGCTTTTTGCTTAGATCAAAATGAAGACTACACTTTCTATTGAAATGGACCGGGAACTGGCCTATTCAAACAAAACTTATTTATGGATCAAAATGCTTGAAATTTGGTACATATGTGGATTTTTGCTGAAGTAACAGGAAGACTGCACTTTTCTCCTGTAAGTGGACGGGGGACAAATAATTCAAACAAAACATTTTATGGATCGATTCGCTTGAAATTTGGTACATAGGTGGCTTTTTGCTTAGAATAAATAGAAGACTACACTTTCTACGGGAAATGAACCGAAAACAGGCCTATTCAAACAAAACTTGTTTGTGGATCGAATTGCTTGAAATTGTGTACATATATGGCTTTTTGCTCAAATAACAGGAAGACTGCACTTTTCTCCGGGAAGGGGACCGGGGACAGATAATTCAAACAAATCTTTTTTATGGATCGAGTTGCTTGAAATTTAGTATATAGGTAGCTTTTTGCTTAAAATAACAGGAAGACTACTCTTCTCTCCGGAAAATGGACTGGGAACTGACCATTTCAAAAAAACTTATTTATGGATTAAATTACTTGAAATTCGGTACATAGGTGGTTTTTTGCTTAAATAAAAAAAAATACTACACTTTTCTCCGGGAAATGGACCGGGAACTGGCCTACTCAAACAAAACTCATTTATGGGTCGAATTGCTTGAAATTCGGTACATACGTGGCGTTTCGATAAAATACCAGGAAGACTACACTTCTCTCCGGGAACTGTACATAGGTGGTTTCTTGCTTAGTTTAAAATGAAGACTACACTTTCTACGGGAAATGGACCGAAGACTACACTTTTCTCCGGGAATTGTACAAAGATGGTTTTCTGCTTAAGTTGAATAGAAGACTACACTTCTCTGCGGGAAGTGGAATTTGGACTGACCTATACAAATAAAACTTATTTATTTATATAATTGATTGAAATTTGGTACATTGGTAGCTTTTTGCTTAGATTAACAGGAAGACTACACTTCTCTCCGGAAAATGGACCGGGAACTGACCATTTCAAAAAAACTTATTTATGGATTGAATTACTTGAAATTCGGTACATAGGCGGCTTTTTGCTTAAATTATCGGGAAGACTACACTTCTCCCCAGCTAATGGACTGGGAACTGACCATTTCAAGAAAACTTATTTATGGATTAAATTACTTGAAATTTTTTACATAGGTGGCTTTTTGCTTAAATGAAAATTAAAAATACTACACTTTTCTCCGGGAAATGGACCAGGAACTGGCCTACTCAAACAAAACTTATTTATGGGTCGAATTGCTTGAAATTTGATAAAATAACAGGAAGACTACACTTCTCTCCGGGAACTGTACATATGTGTTTCTTGCTTAGTTTAAAATGAAGACTACACTTTCTACGGGAAATGGACCGAAAACTGGCCTATTCAATCAAAACTTATTTGTGGATCGAATTGCTTGAAATTTTGTACATACACGTATGTGGCTTTTTGCTGAAATAGCAGGAAGACTACACTTTTTTCCGGGAAGGGGACCGGGGACAGATAATTCAAAGAAATCTTTTTTATGGGCCGAGTTGCTTGAAATTTAGTATATGGGTGGCTTTTTGGTTAAATTAACAAGAAGACTACACTTCTCTCCTGAAAATGGACCGGGAACTGACCATTTCAAGAAAACTTATTTATGGATTGAATTACTTGAAATTAGGTACATAGGTGGCTTTTTGCTTAGATCAAATTGAAGACTACACTTTCTACTGAAATGGACCGGTAACTGGCCTATTTAAACAAAGCTTATTTGTGGATCGAATTGCTTGAAATTTTTTACATATGTAGCTTTTTGCTGAAATAGCAGCAAGACTACACTTCTCTCCTGAAAATGGACCGGGAACTGACCATTTCAAGAAAACTTATTTATGGATTGAATTACTTGAAAATCGGTACATAGGTGGCTTTTTGCTTAGATCAAATTGAAGACTACACTTTCTACTGAAATGGACCGGGAACTGGCCTATTCAAACAAAACTTATTTATGGATATAATTGCTTGAAATTTGGTACATAGGTAGCTTTTTTCTCAGATTAACAGAAAGACTACCACTTCTCTCCGGAATATGGACCGGTAGCTGACCAATTCAAGAAAAAAATACATATGGACTGAATTACTTGAAATTCGGTACATAGGTACCTTTTTGCCTAGATTAAATAGAAGACTACACTTTCCACGGGAAATGGATCAGCAACGGGCCTATTCAATCGAAACATGCTTATGGATCGAATTGCTTGAAATTTGGTACATAGGTGGCTTTTTGCTGAAATAACAGGAAGACTGCACTTTTCTCCGGGAAGGGGACCGGGGACAGATAATTCAAACAAAACTTATTTATGGATCAAATTGCTTGAAATTTGGTACATATGTGGCTTTTTGCTGAAATTACAGGAAGATTGCACTTTTCTCCTCTAAGTGGACGGGGGACAGATAATTCAAACAAACTTTTTTATGTCGAATCGCTTGAAATTTGGTACATAGGTGGCTTTTTGCTTAGATTAAATAGAAGACTACACTTTCTACGGGAAATGGACCGAAGACTAAACTTTTCTCCGGGAAGGGGACCGGGGACAGATAATTCAAACAAATCTTTTTATGGATCGAGTTGCTTGAAATTTAGTACATAGGCGGCTTTTTGCTTAAATTAACAGGAAGACTACACTTCTCTCCGGAAAATGGACCGGGAACTGACGATTTCAAGAAAACTTATTTATGGCTTGAATTACTTTAAATTCGGTACATAGGTGGCTTTTTGCTTAGATCAAAATGAAGACTACACTTTCTACTGAAATGGACCGGGAACTGGCCTATTCAAACAAAACTTATTTATGGATCAAATTGCTTGAAATTTGGTACATATGTGGATTTTTGCTGAAGTTACAGGAAGACTGCACTTTTCTCCTGTAAGTGGACGGGGGACAAATAATTCAAACAAAACTTTTTTATGGATCGATTCGCTTGAAATTTGGTACATAGGTGACTTTTTGCTTAGATTAAATAGAAGGCTACACTTTCCACGGGAAATGAACCGAAAACAGGCCTATTCAAACAAAACTTATTTGTGGATCGAATTGCTTGAAATTTGGTACATATATGGCTTTTTGCTCAAATAACAGGAAGACTGCACTTTTCTCCGGGAAGGGGACCGGGGACAGATAATTCAAACAAATCTTTTTTATGGATCGAGTTGCTTGAAATTTAGTATATAGGTGGCTTTTTGCTTAAAATCACAGGAAGACTACACTTCTCTCCGGGAACTGAACATAGGTGGTTTCTTGCTTAGTTTAAAATGAAGACTACACTTTCTACGGGAAATGGACCGAAGACTACACTTTTCTCCGGGAATTGTACAAAGATGGTTTTCTGTTTAAGTTAAATAGAAGACTACACTTCTCTGCGGGAAGTGGAATTTGGACTGACCTATACAAATAAAACTTATTTATTTATATAATTGATTGAAATTTGGTACATTGGTAGCTTTTTGCTTAGATTAATAGGAAGACTACACTTCTCTCCGGAAAATGGACCGGAAACTGACCATTTCAAAAAAACTTATTTATGGATTGAATTACTTGAAATTCGGTACATTGGCGGCTTTTTGCTGAGATCAAAATGAAGACTACATTTCTACTGGAAGTGGACCAGGAACTGGCCTATTCAAACAAAACTTATTTATTAATCAAATTGCTTGAAATTTAGTATATAGGTGGCTTTTTGCTTAAATTATCAGGAATACTACACTTCTCCCCAGAAAATGGACTGGAAACTGACCATTTCAAGAAAACTTATTTATAGATTAAATTACTTGAAATTTTTTACATAGGTGGCTTTTTGCTTAAATGAAAAGAAAAAATACTGCACTTTTCTCCGGGAAATGGACCGGGAACTGGCCTACTCAAACAAAACTTATTTATGGTCGAATTGCTTGAAATTCGGTACATATGTCGCGTTTTGATAATATAACAGGAAGACTACTCTTCTCTCCGGGAACTGTGCAAAGGTGGTTTTTTGCTTATGTTAAAAAAAGACTACACTTCCCTCCGGGAAGTGGACTTTAGACTGACCCATTATGGATGTAATCGCTTGAAATTCGGTACAGAGGTAGCTTTTTGCTTAGATTAACGGGAAGCCTAGACTTCTCTCCGGGAACTGTACATATGTGGTTTCTTGCTTAGAGTAAGAAGAAGACTACACTCTTCTCCTGGAAGTGGACCGGTGACAAATAATTCAAAAAAAAACTTTTTTATGGATCGAATTGCTTGAAATTTGGTATATGGGTGGCTTTTTGCTTCGATTAACAGGAAGACTACACTTCTCTCCGGCAAATGGACCGGGAACTGACCAATTCAAGAAAAACTTTTTTATGGATTGAAATACTTGAAATTCGGGACAAAGGTTGCTTTTTCTTTAGATTAAAAAGGAAGACTACACTTTTCTCCGGGAAATGTACCGGGATTTGGCCTATTCAAAAAAAATTATCTATGGGTCGAATTGCTTGAAATTTAGTACATATGAGGCTTTTTGCTAAAATAACAGTTAGATTACACTTCTCTCCGGGAACTGTACAAAGGTGGTTTTTTGGTTAATTTAAAAATAAGACAACACTTCTCTCCGAAAAGTGGACTTTGGACTAACCTATTTAGACAAAACTTATTTATGGATCGAATTGCTTGAAATTTGGTGCATAGGTAGCTTTTTGCCTAGATTAAATAGAAGACTACACTTTCCACGGAAAATGGATCAGCAACGGGCCTATTCAATCAAAACTTATTTATAGATATACCTGCTTGAAATTTTGTACATAGGTGGTTTTTTGCTTAGATTAAATAGAAGACTACACTTTCTACGGGGAATGGACCGAAAACTGGCCTATTCAAACAAAACTTATTTGTGGATCGAATTGCTTGAAATTTGGTACATATATGGCTTTTTGCTGAAATAACAGGAAGACTGCACTTTTCTCCGGGAAGGGGACCGGGGACAGATAATTCAAACAAATCTTTTTTATGGATCGAGTTGCTTGAAATTTAGTATATAGGTGGCTTTTGGCTTACAATAAGAGGAAGACTACTCTTCTCTCCGGAAAATGGACTGGGAACTGACCATTTCAAAAAAACTTATTTATGGATTGAATTACTTGAAATTCGGTGGCTTTTTGCTTAGATCAAAATGAAGACTACACTTTTTACTGGAAATGGACCGGGAACTGGCCTATTCAAACAAAACTTATTTATGGTTAAAATTGCTTGAAATTTGGTACATATGTGGCTTTTTGCTGAAATTACAGGAAGACTGCACTTTTCTCCTCTAAGTGGACGGTGGACAGATAATTTAAACAAACTTTTTTATGTCGAATCGCTTGAAATTTGGTACATAGGTGGCGTTTTGCTTAGATTAAATAGAAGACTACACTTTCTACGGGAAATGAACCGAAAACAGGCCTGTTCAAACAAAACTTATTTGTGGATCGAATTGGTTGAAATTTAGTACATAGGTGGCTTTTTGCTTAGATTAAATAGAAGACTACCCTTTCTACGGGAAATGGATCAGCAACGGGCCTATTCAAACAAAACTTATTTATGGATCGAATTGCTTGAAATTTGGTACATATGTGGCTTTTTGCTAAAATAACAGTAAGACTACACTTATCTCCGGGAGCTGTGCAAAGGTGGTTTTTTGCTTATGTTAAAAAGAAGACTACACTTCCCTCCGGGAAATGGACTTTGGACTGACCCATTATGGATGTAATTGCTTGAAATTCGGTACAGAGGTAGCTTTTTGCTTAGATTAACGGGAAGCCTAGACTTCTCTCCGGGAACTGTACATATGTGGTTTCTTGCTTAGTTTAAAATGAAGACTACACT
Source organism: Ceratitis rosa (assembly GCA_037013455.1). NCBI lineage: Eukaryota > Metazoa > Arthropoda > Insecta > Diptera > Tephritidae > Ceratitis > Ceratitis rosa. The sequence continues at coordinate 910,157 of JAWMAG010000129.1, forward strand.
TTCTACGGGAAATGGACCGAAAACTGGCCTATTCAATCAAAACTTATTTGTGGATCGAATTGCTTGAAATTTTGTACATACACGTATGTGTCTTTTTGCTGAAATAGCAGGAAGACTACACTTTTTTCCGGGAAGGGGACCGGGGACAGATAATTCAAATAAATCTTTTTTATGGGCCGAGTTGCTTGAAATTTAGTATATGGGTGGCTTTTTGGTTAAATTAACAAGAAGACTACACTTCTCTCCTGAAAATGGACCGGGAACTGACCATTTCAAGAAAACTTATTTATGGATTGAATTACTTGAAATTAGGTACATAGGTGGCTTTTTGCTTAGATCAAATTGAAGACTACACTTTCTACTGAAATGGACCGGGAACTGGCCTATTCAAACAAAACTTATTTATGGATATAATTGCTTGAAATTTGGTACATAGGGAGCTTTTTTCTCAGAGTAACAGAAAGACTACAATTCTTTCCGGAATATGGACCGGTAGCTGACCAATTCAAGAAAAAAATACATATGGATTGAATTACTGGAAATTCGGTACATAGGTACCTTTTTGCCTAGATTAAATAGAAGACTACACTTTCCACGGGAAATGGATCAGCAACGGGCCTATTCAATCGAAACTTATTTATGGATCGAATTACTTGAAATTTGGTACATATGTGGCTTTTTGCTGAAATAACAGGAAGACTGCACTTTTCTCCGGGAAGGGTACCGGGGACAGATAATTCAAACAAATCTTTTTATGGATCGATTTGCTTGAAATTTAGTACATAGGTGGCTTTTTGCTTAAATTAACAGGAAGACTGCACTTTTCTCCGGGAAGGGGACCGGGGACAGATAATTCAAACAAAACTTATTTATGGATCAAATTGCTTGAAATTTGGTACATATGTGGCTTTTTGCTGAAATTACAGGAAGATTGCACTTTTCTCCTCTAAGTGGACGGGGGACAGATAATTCAAACAAACTTTTTTATGTCGAATCGCTTGAAATTTGGTACATAGGTGGCTTTTTGCTTAGATTAAATAGAAGACTACACTTTCTACGGGAAATGGACCGAAGACTAAACTTTTCTCCGGGAAGGGGACCGGGGACAGATAATTCAAACAAATCTTTTTATGGATCGAGTTGCTTGAAATTTAGTACATAGGTGGCTTTTTGCTTAAATTAACAGGAAGACTACACTTCTCTCCGGAAAATGGACCGGGAACTGACGATTTCAAGAAAACTTATTTATGGCTTGAATTACTTTAAATTCGGTACATAGGTGGCTTTTTGCTTAGATCAAAATGAAGACTACACTTTCTACTGAAATGGACCGGGAACTGGCCTATTCAAACAAAACTTATTTATGGATCAAATTGCTTGAAATTTGGTACATATGTGGATTTTTGCTGAAGTTACAGGAAGACTGCACTTTTCTCCTGTAAGTGGACGGGGGACAAATAATTCAAACAAAACTTTTTTATGGATCGATTCGCTTGAAATTTGGTACATAGGTGACTTTTTGCTTAGATTAAATAGAAGGCTACACTTTCCACGGGAAATGAACCGAAAACAGGCCTATTCAAACAAAACTTATTTGTGGATCGAATTGCTTGAAATTTGGTACATATATGGCTTTTGCTCAAATAACAGGAAGACTGCACTTTTCTCCGGGAAGGGGACCGGGGACAGATAATTCAAACAAATCTTTTTTATGGATCGAGTTGCTTGAAATTTAGTATATAGGTGGCTTTTTGCTTAAAATCACAGGAAGACTACACTTCTCTCCGGGAACTGAACATAGGTGGTTTCTTGCTTAGTTTAAAATGAAGACTACACTTTCTACGGGAAATGGACCGAAGACTACACTTTTCTCCGGGAATTGTACAAAGATGGTTTTCTGTTTAAGTTAAATAGAAGACTACACTTCTCTGCGGGAAGTGGAATTTGGACTGACCTATACAAATAAAACTTATTTATTTATATAATTGATTGAAATTTGGTACATTGGTAGCTTTTTGCTTAGATTAATAGGAAGACTACACTTCTCTCCGGAAAATGGACCGGAAACTGACCATTTCAAAAAAACTTATTTATGGATTGAATTACTTGAAATTCGGTACATTGGCGGCTTTTTGCTGAGATCAAAATGAAGACTACATTTCTACTGGAAGTGGACCAGGAACTGGCCTATTCAAACAAAACTTATTTATTAATCAAATTGCTTGAAATTTAGTATATAGGTGGCTTTTTGCTTAAATTATCAGGAATACTACACTTCTCCCCAGAAAATGGACTGGAAACTGACCATTTCAAGAAAACTTATTTATAGATTAAATTACTTGAAATTTTTTACATAGGTGGCTTTTTGCTTAAATGAAAAGAAAAAATACTG